>CABFOV010010467.1:0-16168 GCA_902141375.1 Timema poppense
TGGATATATCATTCTAGAAAATCTTTTGGGGAACCTTATTAAAGACCTAGATACAAGTTTTATCCTTATTTCGGCTCCGGGCCTCAAGAAAACCGGGGGGCGGGGGGAGTCATGAAACGTCGACATTCATATATTATATAGTGTGTCGGCTGGGCGGATGACTAGAATGTTTGTCGTCAACCCGATCCTCATCCAGCGACCTTGTGTTGCCTCTGACAGGGCGGGGTTGCACCAGAGACACCCTCCACCCGACCATAGGTCAGACGACCGTAAGTACACACCAGCGTGGGATCGCGGAGGAACACTACAGACGGTTAATTACTCTAATGAGGTAAGGATCAGAAAGGAAGTCTTATTTGTACGACAGGAGAGTGGGAAACCACCCTCAGTAGACGCGACCGGGATTCGAACCCCGACCTCTCCAGGTCCATGTCTATCGAGAGAATGACACCTTAGACCGTTCGGTCACTGAAGCGGATAGACCGGGTGTATACCATTACATCGCGTTTTTGAACAAATACATTGCAGGCCCAACACGTCGCATTTCTCCACCTCTCTACACACAGCTAACCATATTGACCAACACGATCCCAACAAGTTGTGTTGTAATATAAACGCACTCTCAACTTGTTGGGGATGTTGGCCAACATGTTGGTGTTGGGCGAGCTGGTCAGAGCCAANCAAGTTGTGTTGGGTTGTGTTGGATCATTTGTTAGAGATAATAAACGACCAACCCAACATGTTGGCCGAGTTGGGAGGTTCTGCGCATGCGCTATCGAGTTCAGTGACCGAACGGTCTAAGGTGTCATTCTCTCGATAGACATGGACCTGGAGAGGTTACCCGACTGGTGTAGGAGCTTAGAATGGATCTTTGCGAGTCGAATTATGCCATTTAGCTGGCATTGTTTTCTTTTAACAGCAAACTCCCTGTACTTTTCAGGTTTTACGGAAGAAATTACCACTTTTCCAGGCAGCTTGGATTGAAGATAGGAGTAATTAATACAGATTTATTTTTCATCAAATTGACCAAGTGTGAAGTCGTGTAACTTATGTTTAAAACAGGATGATCTAAGATTGTTTTGGGGAGATACATCTTCTGTCACTTCACAATCCTTGTTTAAGGGGTAGTAAGACCTGTTTAAATCAACGTGCTTAGTTCTTCAGTTCACTTTTTCGTCAATTCATAGACCTATTTTAAGCTCTCAGTTAAATATCCAAAATTAACAAATATTTCAGTATTTTTACTATGTTTACTATTTTATTCCATACTTACCTGCGTTTTGTTGGGAATTTTTCAGGCACAAAAAATTCCCAGTGTTATTATTCCAGTTTTTTTCAGGTGTACGGCAACACTGTAGGAGAGTAAAAATACTAATTGCATTGTCATTTGTTTTCCTCCTCCCCTGTTTGCTCTACTGACGGACGGACGGACGTTTCTGCTCGACCCTTTTAGCGCCTTAGCCCCGACGACAGTCAAGTTTCCTGGTCCTGATCATGACCTTAACTTTATTAATTAATACTAACATGTCCTAAATCCGATCATTAGTTCAAAGATGACGAGCTTATGATCGAGTTAAGTGGTCTGGCCTTCGTTTAAAATAATCTACATGAAACGAAACAACGTCAGCTTAATAAACAACTTGGAACTTTTAAGAAAATACAATCTTGTTATTGCGGTCAACATTAACAATAATGTTTCACTTTAATTTTAGTGTTATTTTATATGTAATGCCAGGCCTACACCGTGGTTCGGATCCCACGTTAAACTGTAGGTCCTCCATTTCATCTCACTATCACCCTACCATTACACATTAGCGGAAGTGCGTATAACCCAAACGGGTGGTAAGACGCGGTGCTAATAGTAATAATAATATATGTATGTATAATATCTGTCAAAAGTGACAGCTGCAGTCCACATGGCTTGACATATGAATACATAAAAGTAGTTCTATCAGATTTTTTAGCTGCCAGATAAAGCTCTTCCTATGAAAATTGGACTTTACTAGATCTACTTTTACATGTCAAATCATGTCATCTGTAGATTTCATCAATATAGATCTATAAAATAGTAAAAACCTGTTTAGGTGGCCGCATAGCCTAAAGGCGTCACTCTCGCAATAGACTTGACTGCCAATTACAGGGAGATCGGGGTTCGAATTCCGGTTGGGCGTGTTGAGGGTGGTTTTCCAAAATTGTTTTCCCTCCATCTCCATGTAAATCCCTCGCCATTAAGATACTAGCGTGTAGCCTGAACAAGTAGTAAGGAGCGGTGCTAAAAAAATGAAACGGTATCAATGCAAACTAAAAAAACACCGTGATTTTTAAACATTCCTTACTACCAAAATCCTATTGTAGTTAAGGTCCTTTTAATTATGTTAGTAGCCGATACTCCACGCATGAGCTAAACAATAGCATTAGCATCTCCGGGTTCCCTCGTCCGTTTATTTGCCACACGTTAACACGCCAAGAACCAAGGTCACTGGGAGATATATCGCCGTCTGTGACAGTAACAACCGTACCGACGATAATATCGCGTCAAGATTCGAAGTTGCCCGGTAGTTTTTTTTAACAGTTCAACCTTCCATACTTGTTATAAGTTAGAACAGTGTCACTAGTACGTGCGACTAAATATAGTTCTGGTAAATTATGTTTAAAGTAATTTGGTTTGAAGGGGGTGTTTAACTTAATTGGCTGTGACAGTCAAAATATCACGCCAGGCCGAATAAACAAATGAACCTACCACAGTTTTTTCATTAGGTAAAGTAATATTAGGAGTTTTCACAAAGGTATTTATTTTCTTTCAGACCATGTTAATGTTCTCAATTTAACTTTTTAGTGAGGCTCTGTATTTAAGAGATCCTTCCTACAGGTGATTATAATAAGAAAGTCCCACTGGATGGGTCATATTGTTAGATAAACTTGCTTATTGAATGACGTCATAGAACAAAAGGCAGCAGAAGGACCACGAATGCAACTGATTTGGTCATCCAAATCAAGGGAAAATAAGATTAAGTTTCAGGATTTAAAAAAAGGAAACTGCTGATTGGACACGCATCCTTTCGAAAGAGAGAACACCAACTTATAATATGTTATCATGAATCAATCTTAAGCTTGATTATAAAACCATCCATCAATGTACAGACAGTAAAAGAATCATATTGATTGAATTGACATTTATAGTAATATAATCATGTCACACAATATTTGACTGTACATTACAAAACTAATCAAAAACTTAATGCACTATCTATTACGCAGTAAAAAGAAACACCATAACGACTGTTACAAATCTATTCCCTGGAAACAATTAGTAGCGAACAGACGATGAATATAATGTACACTTTCTTTAAACTGAAAGGTAGCTGTCTCGCCTTTACATATTATACCATGGATCTAGGCCTATATTATAAGCTACACCAGAATGTAGAAATGGAAGGTTACCGTGATAGTCTAAGATAAACTGAGTGTACTTACGGTAAATAATTAGAACAATAGTCATTAAAACGTTTGGTTAAGTACTGCGACTGTATTGCCAGCAATTTCCGCGGGCTAATTATCTGTTCCCAGTGCGGTAAATGTCGACTTACAGCTGCACCTTATTACCATATCTGGTCCGAACCCCTTTGGCGATGACACTCCCAGACAGAGCGGAGCCGTGCTGCGCCCAATGGCCACCCCCACCTTCCTCGCTCAGCTGTTTCGCGGTGCAACTCTTGCTTTCTCGGTCTCAGGGATTATAATCAGTGGCGTACCCAGGAGATAGTAAGCAGGGCGCTTGATTCTCATCACCCCAAATAAATGAAATAGAAGTCTGAAATACAATAAGATGGGGGATGTAGGGACGCGAAAAGAGTGTTACAGTTTTTATAACAAAACTATTTTTTGGCCCAAATAAATCAATTAATTCTCCAGTACAAACAAATAGTTTAGTTTTCTTCACCTTGTGATATCAACAGTTCTTTAATATCTGTTAAGGACATAACAAGATAAGCTGATAAACTTTTTAAACAAAGATAAACAGCTGTCATTAAATTCCAGGACACCCTTGACAGATATTCAACAACTGTTGATATCACCGTGTGAAGAAAATTAAACTATATGTTTAATACTGGAGAATTATTTAATTTATTTTGACCAAAATAATGTTTTCCAATAAAAACTTGCAAAGAGACTGGTCTTTTATCGCGTCCCCTACACCCTCACTTTAAATACAACTATTATATAGAACAGGTGTCGGCTGCCTTTTTGAACCCCAATCAACTGTGAGTTGACTTATAAAAGGTCCCGCGACCACCCATCGTTTCTCCACTCTACTTTTGATATTTTGGGGGGTCTATACATCATATATTTCCTCAAATACAAGATGTCCTCCCTTTTATATAAAACATATAGAATATATTATACAATAAAAATTTTCAGATATTTTTTAGCACCGCGTCTTACAACTACCCATAAGTACTAGTCACGCTTGTGTGTTCGGGATTAATAAGGTTGAATTTAGAGGAAACGTACCCGTATTTGCGTGCATGGAGAGTGAAAAACAATTTATTAAAATAAAATCACTCTCAATACCTCTGACCGGGATTTAAACCCCCCCTGCCAATGCGAGAGTGACGCCATTTGACCACCGAAGCGGGTAGGAGTGCTTGCTACTCGTACACCAACTTGGGAAGTATTCTTGGGAACAGGCCCCCTTGTTCCACAGATGCACCGGAAGAGAAAAACAAAACATGTAAAAAAGGAAGAAAATTACTCGTGTGATTTACAATAAAAAAAAATTTGCAACACAAGTTTCTATGGAGGTAACATGATCTGAGACCCGTGGGACTCGGGTTTGGGGTACACCGCTTCCTCCTCCCGACACAAAACACTATCATTACCATCCATCATTACCCTACTTTTACTTTCAGGCTCGTAAACACTTTCACTGCGACCTCCCGCCCGCCGGAACGCGATCTATACACGACTGTGACGCTCCTAGCGAGATATTCACACACTAACAAGGGACATAGGTGACCTGGCGGTCTAGGGGGTAAGGTGTCAGACTTCTGTGCTGGGGGTCCGGGGTTCAATCCTAGGTCCCGGCACAGATTTATCTGATTACCAAACCCTTCCTTCACCTCTGACAAGACATCTTGTGAATGTGGGGAATGCCAGGCCTCCACCGTGGTTCGGATTCCACGTTAAACTGTAGGTCCTTCATTTCATCTCACAATCACCCTACCATTACACATTAGCGTAAGTGCGTATAACCCGAACGGGTAGTAAGACACGGTGCTAATAATAATAATAATAATAATAATAATAATAATAATATAATATATTTTCATTATTTAAAAAGTAATTTTGTATCTCAACCTAAACTATTCAAAGAGCGAGAACCCGCTGACGACAAGGACATTCCGAGCCTCATCTCGTATAGGTCGTTGCAGTTACCCGTGTACTAACCACGCGCGCGTGCCAGTCCCAATAGCGCACTTGGCGAGAGTCGACCTTGCGTCCCACACAGCAAGTACAAGTGTCGAGTGTTTCGTCCCACGGGCCTCAGCCACGCAACCCAGACTGCATAACTGCAGGCCACGCGTACTTGGACAATATCCCTCCATGGTCCGGTTATTACGCCGACTTTACGCCGGGTTTATCATTAATGTATTACGCATAGCGTACAGAGCACAATTCATAATAACAATACAATTATTTGTTTAATGCTTCATTTAAGGGTTCATTTGAAGGAAAACATTCATTAAACAGTTTCTTTTGAAACGTAAAATTAATTATTATTATTATTAGCACCGTGTCTTACTACCCGTTCGGTTTGTACGCACTTACGCTAATGTATTATGGTAGGGTGATTGTGAGATGAAATGAAGGACCTACAGTTTAACGTGGAATCCGAACCACGGTGGAGGCCTGGCATTCCCCACATTCACAAGATGTCTTGTCAGAGGTGAAGGAAGGGTTTGATAATCAGATAAATCTGTGCCGGAAGTCAAATTAATCTAATCTGGTGGTTTCTGTACTATTCAATCAAATTTGATTTAGCCAATGTTTTATTCTGATTTTATTATTGGCATTAATACTATGGGGACCAAAATTCAAATGCAATTTTCTCCCCTTTATTTTCAATAATTTTTACAACCGTATTCATCGACGCTAAAACAAAGAGAATTCGTTAATAACAAACAAGTTATGGCTACCACAATATATTTTCCCGTTTGCTTGTATATATTCGCATTCTCATTGACTGATCCGTCTCAAATCGAAAGGCCGTAAATGCTCAAATCCATGGAAAATACAAATGAAGTTAAATATGTATCAACTTTATGCGTTGTGGACTATTCACTAGGTTTCGATTATGAACGCCATTCTTGAAAATAATGTTCCAACATCTTGCGCACTATGTAATAAGTACTATTCGTTATTTATTCATTTAAACCCAGCCTAATCGACGGCAACTGAGCGTCACCTCTATTGATAAATGCGTTCTCGTGGATTCAAACCCGTTCCGGACGCGCTGAGCGTAATTAGTCTCCTCTCCAGTGGCGTTACAGTAACATTACTTTGAGGGAGGGGGGGGATATTATGTATCGAGACTATTTTTTTCCTCGTATCTTTCAGCAATTTCAGAATTTTAAGAGCGTAAAGTGGTGAATCTTTTGAAAATCAAGTTGTATAATAATAATATTTGGCACCGCGTCTTACTACCCGTTCGGGTTATACGCTTAAGTACTAATTACTCTACTGGATTAGGAATTGGGAAGGTTTAATTAGAGGAAGTGAACCCGCATTTGCGTGGAGGGAGGGTGGAAAACCATTTAGGGAAAACCACCCCCAGTTCACCAGACCGAGATTCAAACCTCGATCTCCCCGTCTCAGCAGTCGAGCTCAACACGACAAGCACGTTAGCCAACTACGACACCGAGGAGGGTAATCAAGTTGTAAGCCTGGCCTTAAAACTTAGCCTACAGGTATGCATTTGACACATTTGTAATGCTCTATATCAGTGATTCTCAACCAGAGTTATACTCATATGTAATAATCATACTAATGATTTTTAGGGATGAGGAAGGTTATATTTATAGGGAGTGTAGCCACATTTGTGTTAAGGGATAGTGGAAAACCATTTTAGGAAAAAACCTCATTATACCCGACCACGATTCGAACCTCAATCTCTCCTTCCTCGGCGGTCAAGGTTACTGCAAGAGTGACGCCTTAGACCATGTGGACACCGAGAATATTTTAGAGCAAAGTTTTAGTACCGAAGGACCATTATTAGTAAATAAGGCAATACATACACTTGAAATATTTTACTAAAACGTATGAGTTAATTATTCATTAACCCTATTGGTATACACGTCCATTTGTAATATATTCTTATCGAACTAAGGACCGGTCTTATGACTACAGAATATATATTGCTATCGGGAGGTAATAGTTAGCGACCAGATAAAGGACATATCAGCCACTTAAATATTTCGTATCGTGAACTAAACTAGCTATATGTAGGGAAAATAAATATTTATGCAGAAAACGCAAGGTTGGTTCTGTTTTTACCACCGTGCGCATACGTATAAGCTCTACTGCTACCGCTACTACCTGGCTAGTGGCTACAATTCTCGACATTTGTTAAATAATGGCGGCTAAACGAGTGCAAGGAAACAGATGGCGTCACGTGGGTGCAGAAGCTAAGTTATCTTGAAAGTTGCAAATACTAATTTCGGTGTCTGTCAAAAGGTGATCAGTAAATTAGTACAACGTTTACAACATTTAATTCAGTGTACTCACATTTAGATAATTTGTTCTTATTTAACTATAACTCTACAAATAGTTTGTCAGTTTTTATATAGTGTGAATTATATGTTCTAACTTTATTTATAGTTAGAGCACAGGCCTGTGTCTACTAAACACGTGAACCAAGATTTTTAACCTAAAAACAGATTCTGATATGCGGAAACTTCATGAAAAACAATGCATCACAATGGCGACGACCATTTTAACTTTCAGTTAAAAGTCATCAAGTAACTCACTTAAACCTCCAGATAAAAATGTTATGGATAAATACATTTTATCTGCCAGCTATAAATATTTATCGGCCAGAAGATTAATATCCATACAAGCGTCATAAGACGTTACCAAGAAAAATTACAAAATATTTTAAAGGTTCCTCCAAACAAAATAAGGTTGAGAATGATTGCTTTGTATTATAGTTGTAAGTGTTGTTTTTTTTACACTTATTGGAACTCTTGATTAATGGGTGTGAAGGGGATGGGGGTTGGAAATGCCTCAATGCCCCCGCCCCCACCCATTGCTCGTCACATCAAATCGGAAGACGGAGTTCTGAGGTAAGCAGAGAGGGTGGTGGGAACATGTTGTCTCAAATCGTGTATATAAATTATACAGAAACCCTGATGGTCGTCATACGCCTACACGAAGAAATGCAAACAAATACATCAAATAAGTCGAAATCTTTCCACTCCCGTGGTTGAGCGATTCAAGAAATACCTACGTACTTCATGTCCTCTCGTTGGTGTGGGTTGTCTGTTTGTAAGCCTTGTGCTGATAGATAGATACCCTTATCGTCGCGAGAGTACCTTGAATGAAATGTGTGTCGCCACAGAGACGTGCCATTGCGTCAAACAGTTTTCGACAGTAAACCAAGACTCGTGGTGTAATGAGCAACTAGCTAGCAGCGGTCACGGTGGCTCGCCGGAGCAAATGTCAACATGTTCGTGCTTACCTCACGTAGCCATTCACCGCGAGGTTATGTCAACAATGCAGTGGACGAAAGGGACGTGCCCGAACTAGTGCTGCAACATAAGTACCACTTCAACAAAACCGTGTGCCAGTCCCGCAAACAAAGATCATAGAGTCCAAATAAATCATTCTTTTTACTACTTATAAGGTAGAAATCTGGTAGGAAGAACATTATCCGACAGCTACAAAAGTTACTAAAACAATAATTGTAATATTTCCATACGTCAAAACATATTATCTACAACCGTCACGTTTGATAGATACTATTAATATCTACAAAATAATATTTATAATATAAAATAAATTATACGTAACTCCGCACGGACTTTCTCGCTCTATTGTTTGAAAATGGAGATATTTACTCAAAACTCGCAATATATGTGAAACGAAATAATATACACAGCAAACCCAAGCATAAATTGCACTATACTTAGGTAAAAAAAAAAAAATTCACTCCCGGTTTTAAATTTTATATTTTTGTTTTTAAAGAATTAATGTCCTCATTTGTATGTTTGGACCGATAAAAAAAAATCAATATTGGGCTCACAAGGGCCAAAACTTCGTATTAAAATTTCAACTTCCGGTTAAAATTTTCGACATTTTATTAGGTGTTGCAAATCTTCATGCCATCGCATTGCTATTAAATTCCTCATTTATAAATTTTGACCAATCAAAAATGTAAATATTCACTATTGAGTCTAAAATGGATATAGATCATTGTTGTACAAACATTTCTCCTAAGTTAAAACAGTGTTCACATATATTCATAAGTAAATTCATCTGATAATTCTGGTATATATTATAACTAATACACACATATGAAATAACACCAATAAAAAAGTAAAATTTTCTTTAAATTGAAAAGTGACATCTGGACATAGAAATCGAAACCAGGACCTTTGGATTAGTACGCCAATGTTCTACCACTGAGCTATCCAGGAATAGTCCCGTGCTCAAGGTTATTCTTCAAATATAGTTTAAGGCAGTCTGTGATGGACGCGTGGAAAATAAAATATTGATAAGCCAGCCACAAAAAAAAATCTGTTAATAATTTCTAAAAGTTCCTTCTAACCAGAATGATACTTTTCTAACCCACTCTTGACGAGGACTGTACACTCCCCTTACCCTGAAAGGTGCACACACGGCCCTAGAATATATCATACATTCCTAAACGCCAGAAAGCAAGTGGGTTTATAACGTTACCGGGTCCGGAACTAGGAGAACAAACAGGGGAGGAGGAAAATACAAATGATGATACAATTTATTATGTCACCACCCTCTCCACTATTAAATGAAGTATATCTATTCACAACTCTCCATTCTGCGCTCATAAACCGGTCACCAGTTCGTTTCCTGGGTGTTCAGGTATTTAATGATCAACCAGAGTGTGTTTTGTTTTCTTCAGAGGGGAAAAGTTCAACATTTAAATTGTGTTTACAAGTCTATATATGTATGTATAGGGTCATAGCAAATATTTTCATCGTTATTCCAGTAAACACAAAACTAGTGTACTGTTAACGGCGATGTCAATATTTAACCTAAGTGCAACATCGGATATCTCACCAACAGTGGCAGCCCTGTTAAGGCGGGAGTGCAGGGGATGCGAGTTAATGGCAATATTCTAACATTTTTCAGAGCAAAACTTTGTTTGGCCAAAACAGATCGAATATTTTATCCAGTAGAAATATAGAGTTTAATATTCTTCACACGGTGATATCAACAGTTGTTGAATATCTGTCATGGGCATGGCGACATCACACAAGAAACTTTTCAAATTAAGATAAAACATTGTCATTAAATGTCAGGACATCAGTTATGGATATTAAGGAACTGAAGATGTCACCATATGAAGAAAATTAAACTCTTATGTTTTTACTGGAGAAATATTTTATTTATTTTCGCAAAAAAAAAAATGTTTTAACCTTTTCTCGCGTTCCCTTAAAAGTTGAGTCTGTATAATATGAGAGAGAATAGATATCTTTCGAGGTAAACAAAGGTTTAGGATCGATTACCATTAAAGAAATTGTCAAATCGTCAAAATCCGATCGCAAAGTAAACCCCAAACGGAGGTGAACTGCCAACCTTGTCACGCGGCTTCCCCCAGCGGCCATGTTTACGGTGACAGACGCGGATAGTTGAGCTTCTTACCGCTCCTACTTCCGACACTCGCCCTTTTGTCGGCAAACAAACTGACATCCTAGCTCGGGGGTCTCCAACCCGAGGTCTAGTGGCGGGCAGCATCGTAACCGGCTGAATCTCGCCAAGATACACAAAAACGATAGCAGGTATTTAATTGTGAATAAAATGAGAAGTGCTAATTCGAACATGTGTGATCACATAATAAGCTAAATAAACGAGCGCAATTAAATTTACTAATGAATGAAAATCAGTTGTAGCGTTCATGGATTTTTCCAGTGGCGGCTTGTCATTTTTTTTCCATGGGAGGGCACAAATTTGAAAATAAAAAATAATGATAAATATATAAATTTAACAGTTATTTATATGTTGTAATGGAAGTCCATCCTCTTTTCTGCAATAAAATTTGCTGAATTTATTTCGGTCTTTACTTCCCTTTGATGAGATAGAAAAATTGAATCCAAAAGTTCATTTTTTTAAATGGTTTTGTAGGTAACTTACCTTTAAATATATTTGATTATTTCAAATTCAATGCAAGAGCGGAGTCTAATTCGGCTGCAAAGTCAATTATACCTGAGTAAATACCACGATTATTAGAAGTAGCCCTTCCATCATAACCACGTAAAGATAATTCAAAAGCTTCACAAAATTTAATAAACCAAATTAGGCGACGTATATATTAGTTCTTATCGTTTTTGTTGCAAATACGCATTACTTAATTGCGCCCGAATTTATATGATTGAAACAATTTTAAATGTCATAATTAAAAAAACTGGAAAAAAGTTTATTATAATTTATATATTTCCCTAATTAATATAATTCATATATTATTATTATAGCTTAGAATTGTTTGCATGTATAGCGTGGTGTTTGGGTGGGAGGTCACGTGGCCTTGTGCTCTTTACGACAAGCCGCCACTGGATTTTTCCCACACAAGTCAAAACGTCCAGTTTCTTGGTTTAAACATCAATTTTTACTACAGAAAATTACTTTTCCAAGAAACTTCGTCGGCCGCAAAAAGAAAAAAGAAAAAAAAAAAGACATCGCGGGCCGCCAGTTGAAAACCCCTGTCCTGGCTGCACAAGTCAGGTATAGCTAGGTTTTCTTATAAATAACCATTTGGAAAGTATTTTTACCGAACAGGGTCCTACTATAGATCTATAGTACGATTCTGGTAAGAAAAAAGGTATTTAAAAAGCTATTCGTAAGAAAATGAGCTATAGCTATAGTACAATTTTCATAGGAAGAGTACAAAGAAGATAAAAACATATTTTTTATGGTCAACATTATTAAATTTCACTATATAATTAGTGTTATTTTATAGGCATTGATGATCTACATCAAAAATGGCAGAAAATAAATCTATTAAATTTACTAGCGTTCAGATAAAACCCTTCCTATAAAAGTTGAACTATAAAAGGCATTTTTTGACAAGTTACCAAATCTACTCTGATGCATCCATTCGCCAAGCCAGATGATCTGCAAGACCATATGTTGAGTTGTTGTCACTTTTGACTGTCAAAACTTTCACAACAAACAATTTGTTTTCTTCTAACAATTTATAAAATCTTCTCTTGGCTGTCGGTTATCAACACTCCTATGGCTAATAGACTCCATTTACATGTATGAATAAATGCATGTGATAATATCATATGATGACGGATAAAGAATGTATTTAAAGTTTATAAAAGTTCCTTCTTAATATAGAAAGTCTAGTATCCAGAAAGAAAAAAAAAAATTCCTCTGAAAACTGCTGCAAGAATAGGAAACCCGTATCGATGACCACACAGGTAATATTTTCTTGGTTTGTGTCATTTTGGATTCATTTTCAGGCACTTTTTTATTTTTGTAATTTTCAGGTATTTTTGTTAAGTAAGTATATTTTTAAATACTGTCAATATTCTATGAATGTATACTCTTTTTTAACCCACAATTGTCTAAATGAGAAGTTAATGTAGGCCATGAACTTTGTATCCTCTTTGCTTGTTTGGTTGTAAAATACACATTCCTGGTGAGAATACAATTATAACTGAAAGGGTTGCGTTGGCAGGGGGCAGCTATTACTTCAGAAGGAGATATTGGTAAATAAATATTATATTTAGCAGAACACAAGAGTTTAGTTAAAGGCTTTTCATTGCATTTATTATTGTTGTTATTAGGTATTCTGTCTTACAACAGGTCCATCGCCTCCTCCTTCAGCTCCCAAAATTTTCTCCTTTCCTTGAATGCATCCAATATATTAATCCTCCTTCCTAAGCTCCTTTTCTCCTCAACCTTTACTCCTTTGACGTCGTGCAGAAATATATATATATCCAATAATTATTAGGTCATTTTACAGTCCCT
The DNA here is from genome assembly GCA_902141375.1 of Timema poppense. Taxonomy (NCBI): domain Eukaryota; kingdom Metazoa; phylum Arthropoda; class Insecta; order Phasmatodea; family Timematidae; genus Timema; species Timema poppense. The sequence goes on from CABFOV010010467.1 coordinate 13,234, forward strand.
TTTTTCTACATTTTAAGTTCCTCAAAGAACTAATTAATTACCGTCAGTTTTCAATGAAACGCTCCGTGTTTGTCCGTGCGCTGGTTGTTTATATATTGTCAGTATCGTCACCGGGCGATACGCCAGTGAGTTGTCGGCATCCTTGAAAGGCCGGACAGGTATTATCCGAGCTCGAGGCGGTTCGTACCCCGAGGGAGAGGAACCGACACGTTACGTTACGTCGCGGAGGATCAGAATGCCAAGGTCGTCCCTCGCGACCTTCCTCCACAGGTAACCACACTGCCTACCAGGCTCTCAGAGTACACGCGGGTCTGATAAACTATAGAACTGTCGTGTGTCGGTAAATATACAGCCGAGGGCCTCTTCGCCTTGGTGTATTGTTGGAGGCACCTGATTTATGTAGCTGCGAGGGANCCGGGCGATACGCCAGTGAGTTGTCGGCATCCTTGAAAGGCCGGACAGGTATTATCCGAGCTCGAGGCGGTTCGTACCCCGAGGGAGAGGAACCGACACGTTACGTTACGTCGCGGAGGATCAGAATGCCAAGGTCGTCCCTCGCGACCTTCCTCCACAGGTAACCACACTGCCTACCAGGCTCTCAGAGTACACGCGGGTCTGATAAACTATAGAACTGTCGTGTGTCGGTAAATATACAGCCGAGGGCCTCTTCGCCTTGGTGTATTGTTGGAGGCACCTGATTTATGTAGCTGCGAGGGAGGAATTAGCATAAAACAAGATTTCTAGGGGATCAAACCACCAAGTAAAAAGAGGGGTCCGGGAACCTTCTCTCAGCAAAGGTTTGAAAATTGGATGCCCCTAGAAACTATTTGAAGTGGACGTCTTTCAGTAAACTTTTGAAAATTGAATCCCTCTAGAACAGAAATGTCAAACTCATTTGGTCATAAGGGCGACATTGAATATTGAAAGAGGGGGCCGCATTTGTAAAAGATATGTATCGCCTACCACTATTTTAAACTAATTAAAAACTCAGTATCGTATTAATTTTTAAAAAGAGTATGCCTCTATACAAAACAAATTATTCCATCCCTATTTTTCTAACAAAAAATCGTTACTTTTCCCCAAAGAAATGGTGTGAATATCGGGCTTTAAATCTTATGCCAAAGTCACTTTTTATAAATGTTGACAAATCTGTGGACCTCGGCCGGGTTTGGACCCGCGAATATAAGGTCCTGAGGCGAGCACTTTAGCCCAAGTCCAGAGGAATCAACTAAAATATGACCTAAAAAAAAACACCAAATAATGACCTACCTGAATAAAAGTTTTCACGACTAGAGGATATGGACATACTTTATTTGCACATGAGTATTGACTGTGACGTGTCATCAAGATCCGGGCCCTGGTCATAACTAAGATTCACGGAACAACGAACATTAAAACCACGAGTGTTCACGACATAACAAAGAGTCCGCACTTCCTCGTAGGCGGCCGGTCATAAATCGTCGCTCGATTGCTATTCACGACAGGTCTGAAAACAGGCCCTTTGGGAATTGAGCTTTTTATTTTACGTGATATTTTTTTTCCCAACACTTATTTCCCCTTTCTGTTTTATAATTTGCCCGTGCTAGCTATGTATATAAATAACAATGAGGTATTATTTATGAATCAATCGATGTGTTATGAAAAGATATAAAAATTATAAAACGTAGCAAAGAGAGTTTTATTAGAAAATAAACAATCTTGGAAAATATGTATTCGTAACATTATTAATTATATCATAAAATGCTAAGCCAAACATATTAAAATCAAGATATATATTACATTTAAAATTATCAGGCATTATCGATTCATCCAAGTCCATGTAGGGAAGACGACGCCTTCCTCTCATAACGCTGACCTGAGGATGATGTAGAATTACCTCGAAACTAGTCCTCGAATGATGGCTACTCGCGCAGCATAACAACACAAGGAGAAAGGGAAGTACTACTAAGAATCATCCATCTGCAAATCCCAACTTTTTATTATTATTATTATTATTATTATTATTATTATTATTATTATTATTAATAATAATATTATTCATTAATTCAATGCTCACAATTTTTGTGAAAACCTTTTAAAAAACTAGTTTTCTTTATTTTTATGTTTCAATCAAGTATACAAAATAAATAAATATACATCATTATGATAATCAGTTATAAGTTTATTTAAATATTAAGTGAATAATATAAAAATTAAATTCATAACAACAATCTATTTAACCATTGTTTATGAGCCTGATAATCTTAAATGTAATATATCTTAATTTTAATGTTTGTTTTACTGGTACAAAGGTTTGAATTATAATTATTGTGATAAAATCAATAATGTTTCATGTATAATTTCCAAGATTGTTTAATATATCTTTCTTTGATGCCTTTTATAATTTATTTTATCTTTTCATAACACATTGATTGATTCATATTCTCCTTACTAAACTTTAAAATGTGTTTAAAAAATAATTAGGTACATTTAAGGACGATGAAGGTAGAATTTAGAATAAATGTACACGCATTTGCGTGTAGGGAGGCATCCCCCCTCCAAGAGAGGTAGCACACTTGTGTTTGCAAATGCCATGCTAACATGCTAGATTAAGGTAACGTATATAAGGAATGTCCGGAAGGTCTTTCTTTCTACCAAAACCCTGGTATAATTTTGACAAGGAAACAAACCTTTCAGACATCCCTCCCTACCATAGACAGGGTATATAGTACCATAGATAGGGTATATAAGTACCATACAAATGTATCGCAAATGCCAGCCACGGGATAAGACCTCAAACCTTCGAGCTTTTCCAGGTGATAGACGCTCGTGCACGGTACTGCGCATGCGTCAAGCCGCGCAGCCAGCAAACGGTCAGACGTCCGTGAAGTTGGCCCCCCCACTTTTAAAAATTCAAGTTTTTATGATTGCAATCGTTTGTTCTTCGTTTGTTCCG
>CABFOV010010468.1:5784-16162 GCA_902141375.1 Timema poppense
ATTGTAAGGTAGGGGAGTTTGGACAGCCGAACAGGATGAATTTAGTCGTTCTATGTGCCCGTAAATTAAAACAAGGGGCTTTTAAAATTTGTTTTGTTTAAAAGTGAGCTTACAGTAAAAATGGTCTAAGGATTTTATTTAAAATTAATATTTAGGTATTTCATGGACAAACCATGAGGAGAAACCTTGGTTTAAAATATACTAGCTCCAATATAAAGAGTAATTTAAGCTACTAATGTCTGATTATTGAATATTTGAAATTGTTCAAAATAACAATAAATATTTTATTCTAAATGGACATCTGATTAATTATTTTACATCCTAGATAGCACTAGTCCTATAGGCCCTACTTATTTTTAGAAGAAAAATATTTTAGGGTAGCTTAATAACAGCTTATCTTACAAACCTTGACATTGTTCAAAAAGGGCTCTTAAGATTGTATTCTAAATCGGCGTTTGAGGAGATTTTTTTACATAATAGATAAAAACGTACACTTGTTTTTTTGATAAAAATTAATTCATTCTTAGTTAACTTAAGACTGAATTTTGGAAAATTGAATTTGTTAGAAAATGTCTTTAATAATTAGTTTAAAATGGTTATCTGGAAGTTTTGTTTACATGATAAATTTGTACATGTGTCTTTCAGGGAAAATTTTACTTTAGAGTAGTTTGCTGATAACTGACTTTTTAAATTTTTAAATTGTTCCAAAATGACTTAAATAATCGTGTTAAATATAGGTATCTGGAAGTTTTGTTCACATGATGAATCTGTATAAACGTTTTCAGGGAAAACTTAACTTTATAAGAGGATTTTTCTGATAACTTGCTTCATGTAAATATTGTTACAAATTATAACAGTTTATGTGATAAAGTATATTATATGATTGCATCGAAACCTTATTTAAACTAAGTAGATATCGTGTGATATATGGTTGAAACCATTACTTACATCGTAGTTAGCGAGGTAGCTGATGGGATCGTAAGAACTCTTGATGCTGTGGAGCTCAGCATCTTGGATGGGTTCGGAAATGTGTCTCAGAAGTTTCAGGACCAGCAACTGTTTCTTCAGGAACTTCTCGTCCGCTGGAATCAAAAGACCGTCAAGGACACTCAAAGATTATTGGAACACTGTTTACCAAATGCCAAAAGGTGCGGCTGCATAATGCATTTGTTGGCGTATCAATACATGAAAGTAGGTTTAGTATTTACTAAAATATTAAAATGAGGTTATTTCTAAATCGATTCAAATATAGTTAAAGTCACTGTGAGCAGCCCCATTTATTTCTTCTAAAGAACAATATTAGCTAATTTAATGTCAAAATTTAACAAACATAGTTGAAAGAAATTAATCATTTCCCCCCATTTTGATAGCAAGAAATAACTGTAAGACGTATCTGGGGTTAAATAATACATAGTATTCTGCCATTGGCAAAGAGTTTGGATGGCCTAAAAGCCCAATATAGAAAATCAATATAATTTGTTGGACGAATCAATAGTCTATATATTTGTTCCTTAATTCCATTCGAGTTTATTATTTTACTAGTGAAAATTAATAAAACTTTCTCAACCAACTGATTATATCGGCACACGGACTACATACTAACGCTATACTAGAACAAACACAACACCCTGACCTCGTGACCATCAATTTTTCACTATGATAGAGGGAGCCCATATTTCACCACTGATAAATATCCCGGGAATGCTGGTAATCGAACATGGGACCTTTAAATTATATATTCAAACATACTACTTAATGGCCCATTAATATGTGAATTGTGCGAATTCATGTGAGGTGTGTGTGATTTTGAGTTCCCTACATATGGGGTATTGGATGCTTGTAAACTTAACAATATGTTAAGCTCTTAAAATAGCCATAAAACAATAATGTATGCGAATATAAGTACATTATAATTAATTAGTAATAGATTTAAAAAGTTAATTCAACTGTATAATGATATTACTAGTCACCAACACTACCTTTATCTTGCGCATGCGCAACACATACGACGCCTGCGCAGAGCAGTGCGAGTAGCCACAGTCCAGCCAATCTCATGGTTGTATCGGTTTGCGACGATATCAGGCCCAGAGAACGTCAAGATGGCCTCTGAATAGTCAGCTGTCAACACTTGCCGCGTTATGTAGACTGGAGAGGGAGGTCAAGTACATGAATCCCGTGTTCCTTCCCTCCCTCTATATTCACTGGGAGGTGCCACGCCCCCTATGAAGAGTGCCGTGTGGAGCATAGTTGTCGTGGGGGTGCTGAGAGAACACTAAATTACTGCCTACATTATAGCCTATAATATTGACTTTGTTAATGTTTCCATTTAGAAATGAGCATCTATTATGTATAAGCACCGGTTTTTTCCATTAATACCTACTGTATTTTAAACCTACACCCGCCTTGGTGGCGTAGTTAGCTAATGAACTGGTTTCATGTTGAGCTATGATGGGGAGATCGAGGCTCGAATCTCGCTCGGGTGAACTGGGGTGGTTTTTTAAATGGTTTTTCCACTCTCCCTCCACTAAAACGCGGGTTCACTTCCTCTATATTTAATCTTCCCAATTCCTAACCCATTAGATTAATTAGTACTAAGGTGTATAACCCAAATGGGTAGTAAGACGCGGTGTTAAGTATTATTATTATTATTATTATTATTATTATTATTATTAAAACCCACGCTGTTGGGAGCGTGATAAAAGGTGTCATTCTCATCTATTCTAACAGTGTTAAGTATTATTATTATTATTATTATTATTATTAAAACACACGCTGTTGGGAGCGTGATAAAAGGTGTCATTCTCATCTATTCTAATTTGATGATGACAGAAATCGGGGTTCTAGTCCTGGCTGGATGTTTAAAGGTGATTTTTCCTAAATGTGTTCTCCCTTTCTATCAATGCATATAATGGTATAAATCATATAAGCTATAACTTAATCATTCCTGCTTTATTAGTGGAAACACAAGGATAGCTTGGACGGTCAATAGGACTCGGAATAAATAAGGAATTTTGTGTAAATAATCCTTTTTTTTTCATTAATACTAGTTACACCAACTCACCCTCTTAAGAAGCCAAATGGTCTAAGGCGTCACTCTCGTGTTAGACTGGTTGGGTCAGGTCTACTAAGGGTTTTTTCTCTGAAGGTTTTCCCACTCTCCTTCCATGCAAATGAAGATAGATTAACTTTAAAATACTTCCGTCTTCATCCCAACCTCGTTAGAGTACCTAATTAACATATATGAGTATAGCCTGAACAGGTAGTAAGGCGCGGCGATAAAAAATACACTAAGATAATAAATTATAATTTAAATAGTTCAAGTAACATTTTGAAATTGTTTATGTTTTATTAACTTATTTACTTGGAGCTATATTTTTAGGTTTTACGTCTTCGGTTATTCTTTGGGAGTACCTCAAACTAAAGAGATTAAAGAAAATAGATTTTATGGTATTTTTTACTCTGAATTAAATTTATAAAACAACCAAAAAACATCCATAAATCAACTTTTAATTTGGTTTGCAATTTATTTTATTTATGAGTTTTTTAGAAATACCCTCAAACCATGCAGTCCTAAAACCATTTATGTGAATACGATTTTTTAAGGTAGTAAAATTTTACTCGCGTTTTGAAATCAAGTTATTAATGCTCTCGAAACTGGCGTGATCATAAAACACTAAAAATAACTCATTACTTATTCGTAAGCTGTACAGTTCTATCGTTAAAAATGTCCAGTCAGGCCGAACGAAATCTTGACATGTATGACTCTTTTTTGGACGGGACTGTACTTATATGGCCTAGCAATTTCCAGTCCTATTTTTCACTGCACTCCACTCCCTGTTTTGGTTGTACACATTATATTAATACACTGATGTGGTGCGGTTCGGAATATGGAATTTAGAAGATGTTTATTCACATATTTGTGGGGTGAGAGTGGGAAACCATTTATGAAAATAATCCCTTGGTATACCCAGATGAGATTCATAACCTGATCCCTCAGTCACCAGCAATAGCGAATTGCGACAGTGATGCCTTACTTGAGGTAGGTCCAACGTTTTTCATCCCAAAGACCAAATTTGACCATCAGTTTGCACCGTGAGCTGAACAAATTATGTATTATGTTATCCCATCAACTTAATTAAGACTACAAAATCCCTTTGTAAACGATTGTTACTTTTAAAAACGAATATAATTTGAAATGTATTTTGGGTTATAAGATTCTTTCAAATTTTACTGCAAAAAAAATTATTAATCTCCTAAAAAACGAAACAACTTAGCGTTACAAATAGACTATGTATTTATAAATATTTTTAATTATCAAATAAATGTATAATAAAATGCATTAATAACTTTTTTAAATAAATATTTTAGTTTGAATAACTATCTATTTTACGTTTCCCAACGAGGGTTTTCCTGTGAATTCCCTCTAGGATACTGTGAGGAACCAATTTTAAGTGAGCGCATTTGGCCCGCGGGCCGTACTAGGACCACACTGCCTTAGACCGTGAAGATTGAGTTATTACACCACCAACACTCCAATCATGGCATTTTATTCTGCGATAATTTTAAATTGGGTAAATAAACTTATTTATAAAAAATATTTAGTTTTTGTAAAGTTATTTAAATATTGTTGTACTCTTTATTCACTTAAAAATTGGCCTACTCAAGAATAAACTTTCTAAATCTATTAAACTAAATATTTTACGGGTTATGTGAATTTTGTTGAAATTCATAGATACACTAGCTGACAATAAGGTGAACTATGTCCAACTTGTTATTGTATTAAGATTTCCTTTTACCAGGGCATGCGCCCAGATGGCTAGATTATATCGCATATTCACAACCAGGGACATTTATTTCAAAATACTGAGAACTTGGTCTAAAGTTCATTTAGTTAGATTTTTCAGAGACGTTTGGGTTTTAAATCCCGGGTGGTTGTACTAAGGGGATTTTTCCTTGATGAATCCTAAATGAATAAGTGTAGATATGCAGATATCCCTGATGAGTAATAGAACGTGGTAAAAAGGAATTAGTGTAAATATGCAGGTAGCCCTGATAGGTATTAAGACGTGGAGGGCAAAAAGGACAAAATACAAATTATTTGTTTTCTACACCAACTGGAGGTTGAACCAGGATTAATCTCCTAAAACTGTATTATGAAATATGCACACACAAATACACACACATATATTCACAAAACAACTTAGCGTTACAAATAGACTATATGTTTATAAATATTTTTAATTATCAAATAAATCTATAATAAAATGCATTAATGACTTTTTTAAATAAATATTTTGGTTTGAATAACTATCTATTTTACGTTTCCCAACGAGGGTTTTCCTGTGAATTCCCTCTAGGATACTGTGAGGAACAAATTTTAAGTTAGCGCATTTGGCCCGCGGGCCGTACTTGGACCACACTGCCTTAGACCGTGGAAATTGAGTTATTACACCACCAACACTCCAATCGTGGTATTTTACTATGTGATAATTTTACATTGGGTAAATAAACTTTTTTATAAAAATTATTTAGTTTTGTAAAGTTATTTACATATTGTTGTACTCTTTATTCACTTAAAAATTGGCCTACTCAAGAATAAACTTTCTAAATCTATTAAACTAAATATTTTATGGGGTATGTGAATTTTGTTGAAATTCATAGATACACTATCTGACCATCAGGTGAACTATGTCCAACTTGATTTTGTATTAATATTCCCTTTTACCAGGGCATGCGCCCAGATGGCTAGATTATATCGCATATTCACAACCAGGGACATTTATTTCAAAAGACTGGGAACTTGGTCTAAAGTTCATTTAGTTAGATTTTTCAGAGACTTGGGAGGTTAGGGTTTAAATCCAGGGTAGTTGTACTAAGGGGGATTTTTCCTTGATGAATCCTAAATGAATAAGTGTAGATATGCAGATATCCCTGATGAGTAATATAACGTGGTAAAAAGAAATTAGTGTAAATATGCAGGTAGCCCTGATATGTATTAAGACGGGGAGGGCAAGGAGGACAAAATAAAAATTATTTGTTTTATACCCCAACTGGAGGTTGAACCAGGACCCTTTAAACTTGTATTTAACCTCCCAGTGAGAGTACGTGCACTTAACCTATTGATAAGGTTGCATCATATTAATTTATCGTCAAACAAACATGGTATGATGGATGGTTACAGAATTGTACACAAGACTCTTGGTAGTTGATAAAACACTGTTGTTTGATGGTCCATGTTTGTTCCAGAACAGGGATACTGTGACCTATGATCTCCACCAAAATAAGAACTAATCACTGACCTTTATTTGACACGAATCTAGTGGGAACAACAAACAAAAGAGCGTGGAAAATTTTCTCGTGGCTCTGAGAGCTTCTGAGAATTTCAACTTTGACATTAAATATTATACATTATTTTACTTTCTTAAATATACAAAGTTTAGATAACATGATATGTATGATACAGGGAGAAAAGTTATGTTATAATAACTTCATATTAATTTTTGTCTCTACTGATTCCAAAAATGTAATTTTTTAATGTACTTGTAACTCTCTCTCTCTCGGCATTTTATTAATGCTGAAAGTATTCAACCAATTTTATTCAAATTTGGCACATATGAATAGCTATCTATCTTGGCTAATGAAACTGAAAATAGTTTCACCTTTCAAAATGTATACAAAACAAAATTAATTAAAAAAATACTTTCAATTTTTTATTATCAAATTTCACTAATTTTAGAGGATAATGTAGAAAAATAGGGTACATGTTAAATATCATTAAAAATAACAATGTGATTTCCAGAATTATTTTATAGTTGAAAGGCGCGTCGTTCTAAGTAAGGTTTACAAAATGGCATAACCTAAGACAGCAACATCAACCACTTAATAGACCAATCCAAGCACAAGAAATATTAGTGTTTTTGTGATAAGACAAGCACATACAATTTATTTCTTGGTTCCAGTGGTATGATTATTGAGTGATTTACTCTCATTTAATTTCATAAAAACACTTCAACCTGACCCCTGACCGCTAGTTTAATACTTGGAGACCAAACTTGATTTCATAGTGATACATTTCCGTCCCATCGATCCCGGTACCTTCAGATCCTTGATGCCTTGGAAACAAGATGTCGGATGTCGGATGTCGGATGGAAAGCAAGTCAGCTAATCTAATAGGCATCCTTTCTTGCCACTGAACTACAAGGAAAGATAATTATTCAATATTTTCTTGCCATACCCTGCATGAGATGATGATTTGAAATTTCACCAGAGCCTAAATTGTGGGAAAGCGGGGGAATGAAAAGTATCAAGATAGATAAGGAGGGTTTTATTTTCCAAGAAAAATAAGATAATTTATTTTTTAGATTATAACCTCTATTTTAAGCGTCAAAATCTCTTGGGTTGGACTCGTCAAATAAGACATCTACTGAGCTAGACTCTACATACTAACCAGACAGTTATTGATTTTAACCAGTCGAACCAGACATCTCCCGAGTCCAGCTCCTCAAACCAAATACCCTTAGCTAGACTCATTAAACCAAACATTTCCCAAGTTAGACCCTTCAAACCCAACATATCCTGAGTTAGACCCATTTAACCAAACATTTCCTGGGTCATGCTCGTAAAACCAGAAATACCCTAAGCTGGACTCGTTAAACCAAACATTTCTCAAGTTAGACCATTAAAACCCAATATATCTCGAGTTAGACCCATTTAACCAGACATTTCCTGAGTCATGCTCGTAAAACCAGAAATACCCTAAGCTAAACTCGTTAAACCAAACATTTCTCAAGTTAGACCATTAAAACCCAATATATCTCGAGTTAGACCCATTTAACCAGACATCTCTCGAGTTAGTTCCTTCTAACCAGTCTTGAGGTCACCCTCCAGCCATTGGTTGGATGTATACGTGACACCCACGCAATGACCAATGTCCACGGGACGATAAACAGGACGTAAACAGGAACTAGAGGTGACCCTCAGACGCTGACCGGACGCAGGTTCACTAACCATAGAGTACAGAGAGATTATAATGGCGTGGTCGGATAAGATAAATTGGGAGTCACCTTAAAAACAAGATACCTGGGCACATGTCTTAATCCTACTTTGTATTATTTGTGTGCTTCTCTTGCTAGGGCGTCGATGGTGCGATGATAATAGTGGTTGTCCTGGCTAGTTTGTAAAACATGTGATAATGCTTGGATGTAATTGTTTCAATTCACGCTTCATGTCTCACTACTCGTATGAGCTATCCACATAAAGGGTATGGATGAGTAGGGTAGACATTATGGCAAATGTACCTGAAGTTTTGTAGAGTGGGAGTGGAAATCATTTAGGATAGGCCCATCAGTAATCCTGGATTCGATTAGATCACTGACCTTCCAGTCACCGGAAAACTATTCAAATTGGAACATACCCGTCATTCCAGATATTTTCTAAATTAAAACATATTTTGTATTTGTATAGAATGATATATAACTATTACAAAACTCTCATTTATATCATATTCTTTTATATGCCACAAATATTGTATATAAATATTATAATAATATCTATATTTAATTGGTTAAATACCATATATTTCATTATAAAATTAAAATTTGAATTAGTTTCGTTTGTTTTTCATGCCGAATGTCAAGCAACATATAGAAAATGTCTGCTTTTAAGAGTGTATTGATAAAAAAAATGCTTTGACCTTTTTGAAAAGGATAACTTACTTGGCAATATCTTAGCAATTATTTTAAAAAAGACTATTATGATTATTTGATTATTATATCATACTATTTTTAAGCATATAAATAAGTCAGTACACGAGCTACAAACAAAATAAACCCAAGGCAGTAGCATCCAGTCAAAGTAGTTTATCCTTATCCTTATATCCTTAACCACTCAGACATATACATGGACTATTTAAATACTATGAAAAGCAGGCAATGGTTTCCAGCAGGTGTAAAGTAAGCTAAATGCGAGTTTTATTTGGTAAATATTTATCATTTTTATCAATTAAAAGGTAATAACGATTATTAATAGTAGTATTATTAATTATTAGAGCCTGGAGCTGAGAAAGTCCTTAAACTCTTTGTGATAAACCACTCCAAAATAATGGTACGCTACTGTCAATCATCTCTAAATGATTAGATGTACTAGAATAAACACGGTGTATCTCTCGAGTTCATTAAAACATTAATCAGTGGGAACAAATAATGATTAGGATTGGTTCATCACATGGTTTTCTATTGGTGAAACTAACATGTGTTTACGAATATATCAAAAATATTTAGAGATAAAAAATTATAAATTAATGTAGAAATGATTGAAAGGTGGTGTTGATTCCAATAAAAAGAAAATGTAATAAATAACTTTATTAATTATTACTCTACAAATATAAAACACATTAAAGACATTTAAATAGCAGATCATATCATGGCTGATTATTTGTTATCGATAAATTCAACAATGGGTAAACAAAAAGGGCATTGTTTTCATTGAACGTTCCAAATGGATATATTTATATAAGCTCATGAATTATAAACTATTTTAGTCTCCCTTCAGTCTTAGAATAGGGTCTCCGAACATGATTTAAATCTACAGTAGCCCCACGTCTTCTTGGGTGCTGACTGACAGCTTTGAAAAGTTACCAGACCAAATTATGTATCACTACGCCGAACCATATGATCTGAAAAAACATGTGTTTAGCAGCTGTCACTTCTGAGAGTCAAAATTTAGGTATATATCTAAATGTTGACTGTCGGAATTCAGCTGTGAGCTGTCAGTCAGCACCAAAGAAGCCATGGGGCTACTGTACATACAGTCCAATTTCCAAGGTAAGAACCTTATCTGACTCCCAGAAAAGCGACTATATCTGTCAGGTCCTTTGCTCTGTAGCCGTCACTTTTAATAAAAAAAATTATACATGCCTGTAAAGTAACTCCAGTAAAATAGTACAATGCTATCACTTTTTACCGCGAAACATTGTTTTTACTCTTTTAAAGTTTCTTCTTTCCAAAATTCTACCATAGACTCGACCACTTTAGTGTAAATATAACGTAACTCAGATGTTACTGGGGTGTTAGTAGAGGCCTGTTCCTGATAGACCCTTCATGATGGTTGTCTGGCAATCTGCAGTACAAAACTTCTCTGCGGATAGCATACTTGAGAAACATAAAGGGGCATCACGAATAAGGATCAGTTTGTCATCAGGTACAATGCATTGGCAAAGACGTTGGTATCATTTTGTCTGATGTGCTTGTGATGGGGAGGTCAGGGCTCGAATCCCTACTAGGTGTACTGAGTTTAATTTCCTTGATGGCTTAACCCTTTCCCTCAACGAGAATATTGGTAAATTATTTCTATATTCTATCAGGCCTGTTAAATATAATAT
>CABFOV010010469.1:0-16160 GCA_902141375.1 Timema poppense
TACCTATCAAAAAACTGCTCTGGAATTATATTAGTTTACATCCCCTTGCAAAGCAAAGCGTGTTGTATTTATAGAAACCACTTGGACTGCATCAATCTTGCACGAACTCTTTGATCAAACTAGTGGATTCAATGGCTCGACTCAAGATAGTCAGATTGGACTCGACTGAGGACTCTGTGTGTAACCAGCCTAAGGTGTCAATCCTATACAATATTACAAATAATGAAAAAACAAAACACCACCCTTTTTAGTGTATTTTCTTTCTAGCTGAATTCTACTATATTTGTAAGGCATAGATTCGAACTCGAAAATAAAATCATGGGGTACATTATATGTTTACGCTAAGTACTTTAATTAATAAACGTGTAGCTAAATTGTCTCAATATTTGATATTTATTATTGTATTTATCATTTAAAAAAAGCTTCCGTATGCAAACGAAAATATGTATTTTAGTTATTCTAAGCTAAATTAGCAGACACAAAATATAGATACGAGAAAGTTTATGCAATATTTTATGAGCATTTTTATTTTTAACTTTCATGAATTTAAAGTTAGGTTAAGCTAAATTTGGTTTAGTTATTTATGTTTATTAATTAAACTCTTATATAAGTCTATGATCTTATAGATTCTAAACAAAATTATATATTTAGGAGTTTTCAAAGGTAAAATAAATAACTATTATTAAAACCAAGAATTTTCTAATGAGCTGGTGGTTATGTTTTATTTGTATTAGGCTACACTGTCACAACAATAGGGGATCCACCTGCATTGGTGGGTATGCGGGAAAAGCCGTCAGTCTCGTATGGTATGGTATGGTATGGTATGGTATGGTATGGTATGCTGGTAGCCGAGAGGTTGAGTTAATGCCGGCCGGATAAACTGGCGTGTAGCCCCATAAACAGTTTCCCAATCTTATTCCGCGAAAATTAATGTACACTTTCTCTAAAATATACCTTAACCATCTCTACCCTATTAGTGAAAATGTGAGGTCCATAAGACGCGGCACCGATGAAAAATACAAAAACAATATGAAAGTGAGTTTTTGTTTCAATAAAAACATTTATTCTAATGTTAATTAACGAACTAACTTGATTTTAAAAGCGTTAACCATTATGTTATATGAATGTGTATTTATATATGTTTCCCCTCTTAATCAGGGGTGGACTGGGTGGGTCTAGGTTAATTTTTCAAAAACAGGTAATTATAAAATCAATTTGCCGAATACAAAACCATCGAAAGTAATTTTGTCGAAAATCAATTTTTCGAACCATCAATATTTTCCGAACGATATGTTTTCGAAAAAAACATTTTATTAAAATCAATTTCCCGAAGTGAATTTACCGAAAATCAATTGTTTGACAGTCAAATAATCGAAAATTAATTTTTCGAACAATCACTTTCACGAACTGCAAATTGATCGAGGACTATTTTTTCGAAAATATCATCTACAGAAAAAACTATCGAAAAATGCTATCGTAAAACAAGTTTTAAAAAAATATATAAATCGATGTTTTAAACTTTTTTAAAAACATTAAAACAATTTAATCTAAATGTGTTCTTATTTATTTTAACAGTTATTAATATTACTAACACTTCCAAAATAACTATTGTAAAGCATATTTTCTCAAAATATATTTTTCGTAAATCAATATTTATATTTTTGAATCTATGAATGTACAAACCCTTTTTGAAACACTATACAAAATAATCAAAATAGTTTTTAAACTTCAATATAGCACAACTTAGCAGATTGAAATAAATGTATTGTTATTTTTACTGGCTATATGTTAATATTTTTATTAAGGCAAAATTGCCATCTACTAATGATAATCTCAAGCCTAAGGAGAAAGACATTAAACAAACATAAAATATTAAAATTCACATTTAAAAATAATATTAAATTAATGAAAAATTAATGTTTATACGTATTTAAGTGTAAAGATATATGAATATGTGCGATAGAGTTCAGATAAAAGAATAACTTCTATTAAAGTAAATATAATGACGAATATAAGTCTACGTAGTATGCAACAACTAATAAAGTAGCATACAAACACCGCTCCTATGCGAGTTAACGTTGTCAGGAAGTCAATGACTACCTGCCTTTCTATTGTCTTAATTTGTGAAAATAGGGATCACCGTTCCTTTTTAACTGAGTGTTGTAAATAAGTCATTTTCTATATCCTGTTTGTGTTGCCTTCATTGATGAAGAATGAGATCACAACTCCTATTCATTTGATCGGTGTGAAGAAGCTATTGTTTAATCTTGTTTGTGTTGTCTTCATTGATGAAGAATGAGATCACAGCCCCTATTCACTTGATTGTTGTGAAGAAGTAATTATTTATCTCCTGTTTGTGTTGTCTTCCCTGATGAAGAATGAGATCACAGCTCCTATTCAATTTGATCGTTGGTAAGACGCTATTGTTTATATCTTGTTTATGTTGCCTTCATTGATGAAGAATGAGATCACCGCTTCTATGCACGTGACTGTTGTGAGAGAGGGTTAGTGTTTACCACCTACGATATGTATTTTAGTTTCCTTGGTCCCGTAAAAATCTAGCCAACACCGTTTTTGTTTTTAAGTACAATATTATAGATCACATTTTTGTGTCAATTATTTGGTCACATTTAACTATACAAGCTTAGACCATGTTTGATAATCTAACATGGGCTTACAAAGTTGTTTTTATCTTAACCAATCCATGAGATTAATCTGAAAGACAAACTATATAATCTACAACCCCTACACATTGTTACAACTAAACATTTGCTTATAAGTTTATGGTTGTCAAAGTCATTACTAAGGGGAATAGTTAATTGGGATATTCGATATGAAACCATGTTTTCGCTCATAATAGCAGTTTCTGACTGTTTTAAATTTTAAAGAGTGACAGTAATGTAGTTTATTGTTTTAAATGATTTGAGTTAATCACATTGGTTTCCTTAAACTATTAACTGTGAGCAGTCGAGTTTTTTATTAACTTGCCACAGTTGAGCGTATCAAGATTTCATTATAATCGTATAAACGATTTTTGAACAACTAAACATTTACTCTGTTACAAAGAAAGCTGTCATTTTAATAATGTTTGTACTAATTTAATTTTAATTTTGTTGGATAAATAAGTTTTAATTTATAGTGGTTTTAAATAAAGCTATGATAATTTTTCTAAATTTATCCTGTTAGCGATCAATGTAGGACAACAACGTAATCCCTGTGTTTTATTATTCTTTATCAGCACTGTTGCTATTTTTATTTTACTTGTTTTGCCTAAGCAGAGATTCGTTGTGCCATCAATTGTGTCCTTTCCCCCTCCCCCAGGGGTGTTTACCTAGTGTGGTCAATATAAAAATATGGCCATGATTTTAACACTTTTATTATTTAATGTGGCTTAGTAAAATATTTGTATTGATTTGTTTAGTGTTTGAACCTTCCTTTGCATTTATTATTTTAATAATGTAGGCCTATTTATCAAAATAGTAAAATCACAAAACAAATACTGATAATGACGCGTAGGGCCTACTAAACAAATGACAAACATTGGACTTTTGTGATTAAAGTTTATTATTATCATAATAATATTTTGTTTTTTTTATCTATCCCTATTTATTATTGGTGAAAACTCTTTGATTGAATAATTTTTTTATCTTAAAATCGAACATCGCCTACGTCGGAGTTAAATAAGCAATATTTCTTTAGTTCTAAATCCAATATTTTCTTGACTTAGATTTCACATGTTAATTTTGCAGATTAGGCGTCTTACAACTATGTTCTTCTGCACTATTTTTTAAATTCCGTGAGCTTTGCTATAGTTGGTTAAAAATGTATATGTAATAAAATAGTAAAATTAAAAATAGGTCAATGTGTCATCTATTTTAAGAATCCCCTCTATAATAATAACTGTCGGTTGATCTCCCCTGTCCAGATAAAAATATCTTGAAAAGCATGAGGCCTAGTAGGAAGCTGAAATTTGGTAGGCAATTAGTTCTTAACCCAAAAGGATGTATAAGTATAATTTATGCACGTTTATTATATCAAATATGTATTTTGGATGATTTTAAGGATCCGAGTCCAATGTTATGCACCAAGCTGTACCAGTAGTAATACAGTAGCCCCATGGCTTCTTTGGTGCTGACTGACAGCTCACAGCTGACAGCTAAAAGCTTTGAAAAGTTACCAGGCCAAATTATGTATCCCTACGTCGAACCATATTATGTGCAAAAACATGTGTTTAGCAGCCGTCATTTATGACTGTCAAAATTTAGGTATATACCTAAATGTCGACTGTCATAAGTCAGCTGTAAGCTGTCAGTCAGCAACAAAGAAGCCATGGGGCTACTGTAGCTATGAATGAGTCATTGCTACAAATGTCACCTTGAAGGGTATGTTGGAAAACATAATTATATAAGAACCGCTTATATTTACATATTTAAGGAACTACATTTCATGAAAATAACACGCCATTTTTCTGACTAGGAGCCGCATTTGGCTCCGTAGCTAAACGTTCCCGACCCTTTATATATAGTTCATAGAAATAATGACGCGATATTCACGTTCACATAATGCAAGTCCAAAATAAAAAGTTTGATTTGGCCGACATTATAGAAAATGTGTAAATCACTGTTATCATAGAAAAAAATTATCACTATTCTATTAGGCCTACATCGTTTCTCTATGTTGTTATAAACGATCGTCAAAAGGACGATTGAAATATATAGCTTTGATTGACCAACTTTATATTCAATAATAATTTATTTTCATTAAAAATTGAAAATACGAGACGAGATACCCGTTTCTCAGGATTCATTTGACCATTGGAGGACAATAGATGATCAGGCACAAATATACTGATTGTTAATAATAAAAGATTAATCCTTAAGTTTTTAATACAGGGTATATTTAAAAATTTAATCTAAAACTAGGCCCCCCCCCCCCTTAAGCCCCCCAATGATTCTAAAAATTATTTGAATCTCAACTTCACTGTCAACGAAAAATGTCATGTCTGCCTACATTTTATTTTTAAATGATATTATTTGCAGATGCTTAAAATACATTTTATTCCATATTAAAAATATATTTACTTGAGTAACTTCCTATAGATAATTTGATACTCATTTATAACGAAGATAATACAGCCTTGCTTTGAAAAACTAATTCAGAATGCCTACAATATTACCTTCCAGCGGTGGCATTCGATCTGGGAGGGGTGAAGGGGGGTTATTTTTATCCTAAGCTATCATTCATAATTTGATCAATTGCAATACATTTTTAATAAATCTATTTTTCTAGCCTCTTTGACACCCTTAACATCCTGTAACTGGTAAGAAAAAAAATTTAAACTTACCGTGTACTTACAACGAGANGTAACTTCCTATAGATAATTTGATACTCATTTATAACGAAGATAATACAGCCTTGCTTTGAAAAACTAATTCAGAATGCCTATAATATTACCTTCCACTAGGGTCATTCGATCTGGGAGGGGTGAAGGGGGGTTATTTTTATCTTAATCTATCATTCATAATTTGATCAATTGCAATACATTTTTAAGAAATCTATTTTTTTAGCCTCTTCGACATCCTTAAAGGTCCTGTAACTGGTAAGAACAAAAATTTAAACTTACCGTGTACTTACAACGAGAGAAAAACAAAATAACACTAAATATTGTTTTTATGTATTATCATATTTTTATAAAATCGCGAGTTTACACTATTTTATTTTATTAACTAGTTCTTGATAACCACAATTACCCACCTATAATTAGCTAATTTAACCATTTTAAAATGTTGCAGTCCATACAAAATATTTTTAAAACACGTAATCTACAAAAAAGTGCCTTAAAAAGTGAGGGCTCATGGCCTATAAATTCCCGAGGGAAACTAACACAAAATTAACTATGGGAATACACATATTTTGTTGATAGATTTTATTTGATCATAGTTTAAAACACGGGAGTTTTAACATTTTAATTTATAGGTAGGATTAAAACCTCTCCCAATTAATTCGGATAAGATTTGAACTTTGGCCTCACTGTTAGTGAAAAAAGTAAAATATATTTTAGTTTTCTGTCTACATTAATCAATATATTAATGTGTATTAAATTAGATAACTTCCTTTAAATAATTTGATAATAATTGTCTTATTTAGTATTATTCTGAACCAAGAGTATTTGGTTCGATTCCCTGCACGTCCGATAAAATAATCATTGATAAAACTGGGATTTTCCTCTCTCAATGACAATTTGTCAGCTGGGGGTCTCGCTGTGATTGTTATGGAATAAGCTAGTTTGTAATTCATGCTCTGATATAATTAGTCGGTTAATAAAGTGCAAGTTCACTCGACCGAGATTCGAACCACGATCTCCCCGTCGTCAGCAGTTGAGCTCAACACGACTAGCGCGTTAGCCTACTACGCCACCGAGGCGGGTGTGTACTAAAGTAGATAACTTCCATTATATCATCTTACTTCTTACTCATATTATAAATGCGAAAGTTTGTGTGTTTGGATGTTTGTTGCTCAATCACAACGGACTCGAATGAAACTTTGTACTTTCGTATACATTAATTTTACAATACTAATGTTTAAACTTTTTGTATATAAGATATATTATATAATATTATATAAGATATATTATATAATATATAATATTATATAAGATATAATATTTCGTAGTAAAAGAAATATATCTTATTTAAGTTATCAATTATTAATATAAATTAAAAACAAAAATTAGTTAAAAATTAAAAGATTTTATCAATTATTGCGGGCGAAGTCACGACGGGTAAAAGATAGTCTGATAATAATTGTCTTTTTTTTTTGTTTTATTATGTTCCCTGCACGTTTGATATTATTATCATTGATAAAATTGGGATTTTCTTCTCGCATTAACGAGGGGTCTCATTGTGACTGTTATGGAGTAGGCTAGTTTGTAATCCATGCTCTGATATAATTAGTCGGCTAATAAAGTGCACTTTATATTAAGTTGAAAATGTAAGAAATAATATAAAATGTCTTCAATTAGTTTTTATTTTCAGAAAAAGGAAATTCCCGAACTACGATTCATTTATCCCAGACAGGCTTACCTTAGTCACTGTGTAACTGAGTTAACTCCCCCCTTTCCTAACTGAGAAAAGCTGGAGGGTAGTATTAGAGGGAGAAACTAAACGTAGAGAGAGAAGGCTGTATGCTAGTCTTCACAACTGTCACTTATTGCAGATTAGTCAGGAACAAGGACCTAAGTACACATTTCTTAGTACGCGATAAACATCTAAAGGCGGAACGAAAACACCCCCCTCTAAAGAAAACTCACTCGGAATGACAATAATATTACCTACCACCGGATCGCTCGGTCTTGGAGGGGTTAGAGGGGAGGTTACTTCACCCCACTCTATCATAATTGCACGTAAAATTGAATTTTCAATAAGTCCAAGTTTTCAACCACTGGAACACCGTTAAGTAAGCCTTTTTATAAGCGCTGTCTGGATTTAGATATAAATTAGCTATATTACTGAGATAAGGTTTATTGATCTGTCCATTTGTTCTAATGTGGTCATCGTTACAAAACTAAAATATTAAGCTCAGATTTCTGGTCAAATGTTTTTCTATTGATTGTTTTAAAAATCATTGTAGCTCAATGCATTTATGTGTACCTTTAGTTTAGTAAATTCTTGTAACGGATCAGGCCTAATAAGTAGATTCGTAGATTATTATAATTTATAAAATAAGCTTTCTATGTTTGGGTTTGTCCAAAGTTAGATCAAAAATCAGAAAAGTCTGTCACAGGTGAGTACATGGACTAAATATCAAGCTGATCTATTGACGTTAACGGGATGGTTGGGAATGATATCCCTTTTTACTCTACCTCAAAGAAAATACGAGTACATCTCTTCTAAATCCAACCTTTCTCATCTCGAATTCATTAAGTTAGTTAAATACGGATAGTTTGAAAACGTAACCTATTAAGACATGATGGAAAAATAATCAATCCTAATCAGTTGCTAAAAGAAATGCAGCTCAACTCTACTGCCAGTTTTATATCTTATAAATATGTTATTCTTATTTTCATATTCTAGCTATAAAAAAATGAAAGCTCTCCCAATCGGCAACCAATGAAACTATCCAACACTGCTATTATATTTTACGTGCTTCGCATTTTTACTGAATTGTCTGCATATACACTACTAATGCTTTTTTTAATGTTTGATATCTGGAAGCTTTCAAATGCATATATAAACTTATTTGTAAGAAGTACACTCAGTTTACTCTGTAAGGTAACAAGCTGGCTTGGTTTCACCATGAATTAGCGTATAAGAGGCCAATACACACACATAATGCTGTGCTGTGCTGTGCCGTGGTCTCCTGCTCTGTCCTGTGCTGTGCTAAGACTTTTTCAGTTTGGTTTCACACTCATTGCTGAGCTAAGCAATGGTCCCTCTTTTTCCTCCCGAATACAGTGTTTCTTTCTGGTCTACTCCAGTGAAGTTTAGTTATGATGGCGTTCTCCAAAATGTCTTGTATGAGTTCAGGTGATAGTACTGAGGAAGAAAATATTGTTTTGGAAGTTGAAGAAAATTTAGGAGTTGGAGGTTTGACTAGTTAAATTAACGCTTCCATTTTAACGTAAACACATTTATTAAATATAAAAACTAAATAGAATATTACTTAAATACACATGAAACAAATTGAAAACCAAACTTAAACACTTCTTTGGTTATTTTCACCAAACCAGCACTGCGTCTGTTCAACACTGAACCCAAGCTCGTAATGCGCATGGGCAACGTAAGATGGCTCAAGATGGGAGATAGAAAAATGGTCCGGCCAGCAAACGGAAAAAACATAGCGCGGCGTAGCAAGGCATAGCTTAGCTTTCTGTGTGAACCAACACATTTTAAAATATATGGTCCACTATTTTTCTAAAGAGTTAGCAGAGCAAATCTTAGTTTAGCTTAGCTTAGAGTTCTGTGTGTACCGGCTTTTAAATGAGGCCATAGCGTAATCCATCAGGGTAAATTATGTTTTAGATCATCTGCATAGTTTTTAATATATTATAAAGAGCTTAGTTTAATTTATTGTAATTTTATAAGATTATGTTCATCACAAAGTACCAAAATTATGAGATTATTGGCAACGTTTGCAAACGGGACTGAAGGAGCCCAGATTTAAATACACTAGTTATATAAACTTTTATTCTGTAAATACATGACATATAGTGTATGTGAGGTTGTTTGGAGATAAAAGAGAAAGCAGATTCAAAACAAATAAATATAAATAGTAGACAGCTTGAATTTTTTGGTATTTTATTTATAAATAGCGTAATATTAATGTGTTCATTTTGTTTACAAGACACATGAAAAATTCATATACATACATAAATACATACATGATGTGCCATAAAGTATATCGACATTTCAAGAATAAACTAAATGCTTTAAGATGAATATAGTGCAATGGTAAAGTGGAAAAGATTATAATATGTAACATTTTTAGTGTCGCTGATTTTATACGTACTTTTATTTTTTTAGTATCGTCCTGTTGCTCTACAGAACGGGCGATAGTACACATATACAAATTGGCTCTTATCTTAATATAATTAAGAATCAAATGGCCAAAACTATTATTTATGCTTTAGGTGAGGATAACTCCATCTAGATATCATATTCTAAAAATTGAAAAACGACACGTGGACACTGGAATCTAACCCGGGATCCTTAGCGTAGTACGCCATTGCTCTAACCACTGAGCTATCCAGGAATCGTCCCGTGCTCAAGGCTATTCTTCACTCATATTTTAAAGCAGACGCTAGGGTTATTCTTCACTCATATTTTAAGGCAGACGCTAGGGTTATTCTTCACAAAGTCTGCTTTAAAATATGAGTGAAGAATGACCCTGGGCACGGGACGATTCCTGGATAGCTCAGTGGTTAGAGCATGTTCAGTGTTACAACATAATAGCATAACCGTGACCAGGTGTCATTTTTAAATTTTCAGAATAAATATAATTTTTTTTAAAGTTAGGGAAAAAAATATGTTTAACTTAACAATGCTAGTGCAAGAAACATCATGATTAAATTGGTTTTTATGAGAAATTTTATTCGCCAAAAGCTATGTACACGTGAAATGACAATTAGAGTTTCTATATTATAATACGTGATATATATAAATTCTGACGAAAAGGGAAGAAAGTGTACACTGGAATTTTAATAAGTACGTTTTTAAAGGTATTGTCCTTACCAGGAAAAAACACCCTTTAAAACCCTTTGACTCTAATATTTGTTCATTGAGTGACAAAGAAAACAGTCTGACACCTAAGATCAGTCGGTAGCATGTCTGACTACTGAGTTATGGGTCACAGGTTCAATTTCCGGCATGACAGAAAATTTATCATTTGATGACAGACAATAGGGGTTTACTCTTTCAAATTGATAAATTGACGGCCGAGGACTGGATGTTGTGTCTGTTCTAGTCTTAAGATATATTATAAGGCCTAGCAAGCAGGCGGTGGAAAATATATGGCTTGAATAAAAAAACTGACACCCCACAGGCGGTAAACACTAATGGATGTAATCAATATTGACAAGGAAACTAATTTTCTTTCTTCAAGTATCATTTGGCTTGGTTAGTGTTACCTTTAATTACCAGTGAAATTGGAGTTTTAATAAATAGTTTTGTTTTTCAATTATATCTTTCTCGCTCCCTCTATTATTTTTATCTACTCTATGTTCTCTATTTCTCCATATATAAGCCTATCACATTAATATTGTCTTAGAACTATTTAACAATGTACAGTACAAGAAAGTAACTACCTTAAAGATAAATATAAACTAGCACAAATTAAACATTTGAGTAATTGTGATAGAATGAAGTTAAAAATAAATATTAAATTATTTTACTAAGGGTATCATTTTAGTTGATTGTGTAACTTATTTTATTAAAATGATTTTTAAATAACTTGTTTATTATAAGACAAATTTTTGTAGCGTATGATATATAGGATTCTCATTCTATTATGTAGCAGATCTTCATAAACATATGCATTCTGAAAAATAAATATCTTGTATACTACATAAACATTTTAGAGTGTCTAGAACTGGTATAGAATCGCAAGCTTAACACTTATATAACATTGGATAAGGTGTGAATGTGTAAATATGTTAATAAATGAGTTAACGAAATCCATTATAGTTGTTGTCAGGTACCCTTTAACCCAGGACCAGCTCTTCCATTAGACTCTTGATCTTATATTAATAACCTATAGTGTTTTAAAAAATAATCAATAACAACATAACTTTTAAAGTTATATGACATTCAGGGTCGCTTTGTCAGCAACTAACTTTGATTTTTTTTTATTCTTACCGCGTGCTACTGCCCATTCGAGGTTTACACTTGTTATAATTACGCTAATGGTTTTAGGTATGAGGGAAGATTATATTTATGAAATGTACCCGCATTTGTGTGTGGGATAGTGGAAAACAATTTTGAAGAACACCCTCTCAGTACACCCAACAGGGATTCGAACCTCAATCTCCTCGTAATCATCAGTATAGTCTACTGCGAGAGTATTATCGCGTTAGATCACGTGGCCATCGAAACGGGTAAGTGATGATTCAGCCCAATAAAATGACGAAGCAATAAACTCTAGTTAGGTTATTACTACAAAAAAACCTATTGTATAATTAGCTGCCCTTGGAAAAACATTGCAAACTCCTATTCTTTACTTAGATAGGAGTAAAGTCAATGCAAATAAAATTCTGGGGCTGGTTTTAGAAGAGATTGATGATGGTTATTATAAAAACTGGTACTTTAAACACTACCAAAAAAATTCAATAAGTGATTATAAAGAATAATTTTTGAAAGCAGAGGAAATTCCAAATAAAGAAATATGTCTCAAAGGAGCTAGTAGAACAGAATCGTGCACTACTATTGGGCAGGGGTACAATGTGTTTGAAAGCAGAAATGTTCAAATAAATTTAAATGCAATGCAAAAGGCACAAAATGCAATTCAAATTGCCATTCGTTTCTTCTGTGTACCTATAAATGAAATGTGAGTACTTTATGCTATATTTCATACTTTGGTTTTTATTAATGTTTATGTATATCTTAAAAGTTTTTTTATCATTTATAATTTTTTTAGTTTTAAGTATAACATAGATATCACTACCTAATATCGTGTTATTTTATTGTACTAAATTGAACATCTTTATTACAAACGTGACATTTAATTAAGTAGTTTCTTAATTTATTAGCAAATTTTTTGCTAGTTATCCAATTAGATGTATTAAATTGTAATGTATCGTTAATATTTTTTTTTATTTGCATTATTCTTTACATTGTTGGTTAATTCGTGATTTTCCCAAACACGATCAGTCAGATCTCGACTAGTCCAGCGACATCCCTAAAGATACATCGTGCTTTTCCAAGATACATCCGGATTTGCCCGGGTCTGGAAGAAAAATCGCGATCTGCCCAGGATTCGGCATTTGCCCGTAACAAATTAATTTAACACTTTAAAAGATAGAGAATTCCACGGATCTTGAGCAGCTTATGGTGTAAATAAATATTATGAGCTTGGATGCCATCGGTGCTGTCTTTGAAATACGGTAAGTCCCTGCGTGGACCATTAACATTTAGATTGTTAACTGAAAGAGTTTTAACAAACCCATCCAAAATAAATTATAGGAAACAAATTAATTATTAATTGTGATATTCTTGTTTGAATAGCTAATGTTGTTTTGGCTCTTTATAATAATTATATGTGTTCAATCTAAGAGTAAGACAGTCAAACAAGCCAAAGCATGTCTAGATATTCTAATTCCATTGCTATGTATTAGTATGTTTAATACCAAGGCTATAAACACCCAACATATTAACTTTGCTAATGTGACAAGTTTGATAAAGGGCTAGTAAAAAAATTATCATATTAAATGTAAAACTATTTTCTGCGTGTCACATTAACTAGCTATGCTGTGATATTATTCGAAACATTTTTTGTTTTTGTTTTAAAGTTTTATCATTTATTTCAGAATTTGGTGTTTTCCAAACATCTTCATAAATTTAAATAATGCATCATTATTCACAAAATAGATACTAATGATGTCAACAGTGTATGAGAACCCTACTTCCGAGTCCCTAAACTACTTTAATTTAATACGGTTTATTTTAAGGGTTCTATTTACACATTAATAAGTATAGCTCAAAAGTAAAAAAGATCACACACTTTTTTTTTACAGTTTTGACACTAAAATCCAGAAGACAATAGATGTGGTTTTATCTGAGGAAGGTATTACTAGCCCCGATATAAAAGGAGAGAATTATTTCCAAACTGGATATCCACTTTGTTTTTGTTTTTTAAATAAAGTTAATCCTCCATACAGGGCAATTATTGGGAGTTTTTCATTGTTGTAAGAATATATAGAGTCCCGCCTAAACCTGTAGCTGTTATCCGTGTACACGCTGATAGCAAATCCTCGAATTTAATAGCTAACCTGTTAACAAATATAAGCTTCTGCAATATAAAATCAAATGTGTGTTGTACAAGACTCTGATGCCTTAGCTCATTCATTAGCGTGTCTGTCTACTTAGTTAATGGTGCCAGGCTCAAATCCCGCATGGCCAAAAAATGTATTATTGGTTAAATGTAGGTTTCCCCTTTTACAGTGATGAATTGACGGCCGGGGGCTGGATGATGTGTCTGTTCTATATTTAAGTTGGTTCATAAGTCAGGTACTAATATAATTAGTCGGTTCAGGAAATGCACGTTAAATACCTTAAATTAATTAATTAATAATGTGGTAGACGAGTATAACGTTAACAAAAATAATGAATATTTTTATAGGAATAAAAGGTTTTCCTTAAAATACGATTTTACTAATTCTTTAAGTATGAAAGCTTCTATAAAAAATGTCCTGGTTCTAAAAGTCCTGGGGTGATTTTCTGACGTAGTAAATATGTTTACTGTTGATGGAATTGTTTTGCCGTCATTTAACAACTTGAGGGATCATGCAGTTAAAGAAGTTTATTGACACGTTCAACACCATGGGTAAGTATGAGAAGGGTATTTCTGTTGAAGTGGATACCCATCAATAAGGTGAAAGAAAAGGAAACCACGCTGATAAATCAATCGTAGAAATCCACTCTTGGGCAACAAGGCCAGGATTTGAGCACTGACTTCTTTCTCCGCCACCTGTCAATTTGAAAGTATAATGCAGAATCTAAATTACTGTGATATAGTTTCGTGTATTTTTTTGTATCCTATGGTTAAGTTATTTTAAGCTGTGTATAATTTAATCGAAGGGTTAATCTTTGTTTGAATATAAAATTAATGACTCTGTCCCGGCTATTAATGTTTGATTGAAAATGTTTGAAAAGTATGCCATTGATATACTTACACACCTCCTTTGTCTTTGATACAGCTTCCTACATTTTTTCAATAACACTACCCCAATGAAGCCATAGCAACATGGCACAGAAATTAACCGGATTTGTTGAATTGTATTTTATTTTGTATAGGATTATCTTTCGAAACAAAATAATCTGAACAGGGTTCTGAGATTTGTTTGTCACCGTGTCCTACTGCCCGCCCAGGATTTCCACGTTTTTTCTCTTTTTTACAGTAGCACCTAGTCTGACTACCCATTCGGGCTATAAGCTTATGTACTTGTTTTTTAGCCCTGCGTCCTACTACTGCTTACGTAACAATTACTCTAAGTGTGTTTGAGAGATGAGAGAGGTTATATTTAGAGAAGTAGTACCCACATTTGCGTCTAAGGAAAGAGGTAAAACATCATTTTGGAAAAACTACCCTCAGTCCACCTGACTGAGATTCGAATCTCGATCTTCCCGTCATCAGTAGTCAATTCTACTGTGAGAGTGACGCTTTAGGCAATGTGACCACCAAAGAGGGTATTTCCACATTTAATAATACTAATTGGACAAGCGTGATTAAGGTAACATCTAGACGAAATGTACCCGCATGCGTGTAGTGAGTGAAAAACATAGGAGAAACCATGCCATTAAGGCTATCCGCACATACATACTAATGGGGTAGGACTAAATATGATATAATATTAGAGGAAGCTTACTCACATATGCGTGCAAGGAGACTTGGAAATCAATTTGGGAAAGAACACCCCTATTATACCCAAATTAGATTTTAGACCGGATATGCTCACCTCCTGCAAGCCAATATAGGGTGAGAGTGACGCGTTAGACCATGCGACCACATATGAAGATTTTATCTTAGTAAATTACGCTCCTGAAGCATTGCTCTTGAAATCTTTAGCTAGATAATCAAAGAAAAATGTTTGAAGGCGGGATCTTTTAAGAAAATCACCAGGGTTAAACTGGAGTGAATATTACACCGCTAGTACAGCCAACCAGGGATGAAAACCTGGTCTCCTAAGTTTGTCTATTCATCACTGTGTCCCATAATACTGTGACATGGAAGTGAAAAGTAACCTATATTTCTTATAAAGAGGTAAAGCTAGTTACATCGAAGAGCATGAACATGCTCTCAAATTGTGGTTTTAAAATAGCCTAATTTAATATTTATATCGCTTATATTATAGATTAATCCCCTAGATAAACTCTCCTTTCATTCGGCAACACACAAAGAACTCTGAATGAGTTGATTGCGTGCTTGATGCAAAAACAGTAGTATATCACGAAGATGCATTCTTAAAGGTCAATTATCGACCGTAAGAGTCCACCATGAGGGTTCAAATGGGTTTCAAATAAAACTTTGATATCAGACAAATTTTAATCAGTATAAAAATAGAATATATAAAAAGTAAAAAAAAGTCTTTACTTTAAAAAGTGCCTTTAGTAACCAATAGTTCTATTTTTGTATTTAATTTTAAAAATGTAAAAATGGCCAAATGTGTAAAAATAAAGTTTTGTAAGAGAATAATTATTTTAAGGCTTATTCTGGCAGGAGGTTAACCCACGCTTGTCATTTCCTTGGAAGTCAAGAATATTGGGTTGCCATCCTGTTGAGAGTAGCATATAGCTTGCATCCTGTTGACGAGTGAGCACGGTGAGACCGATGGACCCTCCTGGCTGGTGAAACTCGAGATCAGCAAGTTTGTGTGGGAGAATAACACACGGTTGTTGAATGTTGGAAGCCATGCTGAGTACATGTGTGGCGGTATCTAGCACGTCTGACTA
>CABFOV010010470.1:2065-16158 GCA_902141375.1 Timema poppense
TTGCAGTGCGTCTTACTATTCGTTCAGGTGATACGTATGATATTTACTTAGTATTACGATGGTGTGTTAGAGATAAGGAAGGGTTTTTCTGAGGTAGTGTACTAATATTTGCGCCGAAGAAGAGTGGAAAACCATTCAGGAAAAACCACTCTCATCTCACCCAACCGAGATACTTACCCCCAATCTTTCCGCAATTTGAAGTCTAGTCTATTGCGAGAGTGACTCCTTATACCATGCAACCAACGAAGCGGATTAGTATTATTTACTTATAACCCCTTCTTTGAGGTATCATGGAAGAGCTAGGCTATTGCACTGGGACTACCTGAGTCTCAGTGGAGGAACACGACACTCCCGATTTCGTACAGAGGTGAGAAAAATGAAATCTGCCCCAAATAAATGAAACCACTTTTTATATTAATATTAAACAGCGTTGGGTTAAATTTAGGAAGGTGAGGTTTTAAAATTAAACAGGCCTATCATTCTTTCAACAAACGAATGTTGGTACAGGTGTTATCTTCACTTAATGTTCTTTTCCTTGTAAATCTACTAACGAATTTGGGAACACTCAAATATACATCATGTGACAACCTCATAGTTTAATTCAATTGCGTCTTAACCGCCTCAACTACTCATAAAATTAAGGTAGACTCCACCTGTTCAGTTTATAAACTTTCGTTAACTAGGAAAATTGAGACAAGCTTTCACCAAGGCATATTACATTTTATCCAAACAAAAGTAAAATTT
Source organism: Timema poppense (assembly GCA_902141375.1). Lineage (NCBI taxonomy): Eukaryota > Metazoa > Arthropoda > Insecta > Phasmatodea > Timematidae > Timema > Timema poppense. The sequence continues at coordinate 2,810 of CABFOV010010470.1, forward strand.
TTACCAAAGTACTTGAAAAGCATCCAGTTACCAAAATAATCTTAATATCCCTTTCCACCAAGCCATCTTTAATCAACATCGGTTAAGGCAGGGGGTTGGCAACATGTCAGTTACGATCAACTGGTTGATCTCACAGTCATTTTTATTCGATTGCTTAAGAGAACAACAGCTTTATTAAAAGTGAATATTGAGTTGCTTAAACTCGCCAATATATCAAGTAATTTCAGATAACACTTGAGTGTAAATTAAAATTACTTCCAAAGGTCATTATTGGTAACGTTTTAAGAAAAATAAATACTTTAATTTTATTTAAATTATACATTTTTCTCGAAAGGAAGTATTTGAGAAAATATTGAATAAATATGAAATAAAAACAAAAATAAAAATTGGAGCAGATAAACTGGTGGGTGATCTCGGAATTTTTGTATGTTTCTAAGCCGTTTCGGGGCGCAAATAGGTTTCCGACTTCTGGGTCAAAGCGAGATGTGTTCCAACCCAAGACCCACAACCTATTTTCTTTTGGCTCACCAAACTAAACAGATATCAAAATAAATAAAATAAACATGAGTAGCTGCGATAATCATATAATAAGAAATTTTGGTACAAAATCAGGCTTTATCATTTCAATAACTATATGGGTATATTCATAATACTACTACGTTGTATTTGCACACTGCTTATAATTTAAAACTTAATTAAATTAAATGCGATTCTTGTTTATTACTATCATTAATACTTTTTAATTGTATTTGCTACACCATGTAGATTTACCATAATATATGATTTAAAAATCATGGTCTAAGCCATCAACAAAAATATTATTCATAAATAAGTTTTGGCATGCTTATATACGTATAGCAGCTTCTCAGTAAGTTTAGGCTTTCCTCAAAGTATAAAAGTTATGACAGTCATCTTGTATTCTTTAAATTTAAAAATAATACCTGAATATGGGAATCGAAACCGGGACCTTTGGCTTAGTCTGCCAATGTTCTAATCACTGAGCTACCAAGGTGTCATTTACCAATTTAAAGAATGATATTTAGATGTGGCTATAAATACAAATCAAACATAATAGATTAGCTGTTGAAAACAAGTCTTTTGTGTTTATCACTGGGTTAGCATTTCTTATTTTGATATAAAATATCATATTATTATGTACACGCTTTTCAGTTGAAACAAAAGGATGTCTTAATAGGAGAACTATAAGGGTGGCCCAATATGTAATTCAGGGGACATTTTAGTATCACCCCATGGGAGCTCGGAGCCAGGGGTGGCTGCTGAGGGCGCGCCAACTCAAGGGGTGGGGGGCACCAAACAAAGCAACAAGTTAACCTAACGTGTCTTGAGCGTTATAGGAGAATAATCTACAAGATTAACAACTTCTAACCTAATGTAACCTGCTAATGATAATATTAAAACAATCTTTAAACCTAACAACTCCTAGCCTGATGAGACCTGGGTGAAATATTGGAGTTCCTAAGCATTACAATCGTTCACTTTTCGATACTAACATGACATTTTACATATCGATATAGCTATTTGTGGTGAATAAGTTAGGATATAGTGCCACTCTTCAAAAGTTATTTTATATCCCCAATTTTGAAAAAAATATGCACTAATACTGTTTAACTATTACGTAATCTGTTAATTATTTTAAAGTCTTTAGTAATAAAAAAATCAAAGAGAAGAGAAAACTTGTCATTATGGTTTTCTTTGTAATTCCAAAGATTCTCGTACAATCTCACATTGAAATGTTTGTAGTATGGTTACAATTTGTGGAGTTTCCCCTCAGATTATTTTCCTATCCCACCCAGGCTACCTTAGGTTTGGAGATTATTTTCATATTTTCCTACTTTCTCCCGGCATCACACAAAAACGCCAAAACTCAATCCCGCGCGGGTGCAACAATTACATCTTTCCACCCCTGTCCGGAGGTCACCGAGGGGGTGGTTTGAATCAGATACCATGTTAAGGGAATATTTTCTAAAAGGTTGTGTATCTATCTGGACAGAAATGGAGATATTGGATATATTTAAACAATGCTGGTAAACATTTAGTAGAGTTTGGAAGCCAAACTGGTGTAATCCGAGGTTATAAAATACCCTAGGAGAGGCATATTCTGGCTGTTCCTGTGGCTCCTAAGATGGGCAGACACTCCAATAGTAATTTCTAAAAATAAAGTGCCATGTGATATCGCAACTCTTATTTTTGTTTATTTTACTAGAGATACTTCCAGTCTTATAGAAGTGTGACTTATTTTAAAGTATATTTTATCGTAGCATAAATAGACAAACTAACTATAACATAACGCAGTAAAGACCTAAAAATCCAAATTAAATTTTATTTGCCTTTATTTTCAGTAAGGTAACCCAAATAATAGTAATAATAGGTGACGGTCACACGGTTACTAAATAAAAACTACTTATGAAAATAGTGTGTTACAAAGTTACTATAAATAGTGTTTTAATGTATTTGTTAGCCCTAAAATATAGTTTTATCCATCCTTTTATAGGTGATGTATATTTATATCATTTTAAAAAAAATTTACAATCCTGCGGATGAATACATATTTTAAGTAGTTTTTTAACCGTTACTAAAAGACAAATCTTGCATAAACCCACTACCTTACCACTGCAAACTTTACTAGATCTAATTTTATTTATATATAAATATCAAATAATTTATTCTGTGGATCTCTGTTTTTATGAGAACTCATGCTGATAGCTAGTTGTAGTATAATTAATTTTTATCAATGTTAAGGAAAAAATGGGATTTTTTTCTGTCTAAAAGTCTACCTTGGTATTCTGACTACATTACATTTACTTCCTCGAGTTTCTGTAGGCCCACACAGGTGGTCGTGGTCACTATAGTATCCACCTCCTCTAATCTGATTTTTAAGTGAGGAGGTTGGGGAATGAATCCAAGATTAGTTTACTGACGATGTTTTTATCAAGCACCCAATACTCATATTCGAGTACATACACTCTAAATATACCTTTCTAATTACTGAGATCACGATCAATTTATTGTTCACTTAACTTTCACGTAATGTAACGTAACGTAACGTAACGTAACGGGTCTCCTTGTGTTTTTAAATGAAAGCCATCACGATGAAGTTAACTTAAATAGTGTTCCAAGGAACGTTAAATGGAAGGTACCACATGTTCCATCCAGCCAATCATATGGCGAGCAACACAAACACGGATATTTAATAGACCTACTTCATTTGTTTGTTTAATGACGTCAACATTACAATTTATTACTGCATTCGTTTGTTCATGGTATGCAAAACGAATTTCTTGGTTCATTTTTTCGCCTGCGTTTCGCGAAATATAAGACGTCGCATCCTCTTGTTATATTTGTTTCCGTACACCCAGTAAAGCTTCTATGGCAAATATTTTATCCTAATCAGCACTAAAGGAATGGATTTAAGCTAAGTTAAAATTTTGTTTTCAAACAGTCCAAATTCATCGTTTATACTTTCCTCGCTTTGTTACGTTAAGTTATGTGTATCCTGATCACACATTGATTTCTTAACATTAAGTGAACCTTATTTAAACGCTAGGTTTATCGTAATCCTAGAACTATCTCCACCCCAAGAGCGGAAATGTGTGGATAACCCTGACGGGTAGTAATACGCGATGTACACAAACCCCAACACAGAAAGATTCTACAGCTAAACCGAGTATATATAAATAAATATATTTACCCAGATGGTAAAATAACACTCTGTGATATAATTATTTGTAACTGCAGCTATATCATGTGAATACGGGACCTTAGTTACACCTATTTTTTTAGATATGTATATGATGACGTAACTATATGGAGAACAATGATGGGTTAGGTATCACTAGATCTTCTAACAGTGCTCTCAAACCAGTATCATTGTATTATGTGCACACGATCCATGAAACGTGAAATATATTAATCATTTAAAACAATGTGACTCATAATGTCATACGATGTAACATTGTCTTTCTGAAGGGAAATTTTAATGGAAATATGTGTCAGTGTCATGGGTCCAGTTGCGGGATTCCAACATTACAAAAACATGTTTATTCCCCCTATGTTTTTGTTTTTATAAATATGCAATTTTTTTTATTATTAATATATTCATCAGAATGTTTAGAAAATTCTACCGCGTTTTTATCTCGAATAATACACCGAATCATGTAAACAATACTGAAAATTCATTTGATGTGGATTTACGTTTCTAGTTACAAGTTGTTGAACACAGAAAAGTGATCCATATTTTTAAGTGAAAATAATATTGTGTTCTTGTCATAAAATTAAATGTATAGTTTTGTCAATTTTAAAATTAATAATGTTGTGTGTAGTTTATATTTACGTAAATATAATATTTCATATATATATATATATATATGGAATAATATAATCTATATTTGGAATAATATAATATACCCCTATATATAATTTTCCCCATAATAACGTTTTTTGGGTATCTTCATATCTGGAAGAATGTTAAGAGATTTTAACCATTTGTTTATGTACACACTCGTAAAGGCTATCAAACATTTTCCTACAGTTACACGCCAAAGATGAAAAAGGTCATACTTTTAGAGGAAATTTTCCCATGATTGCATGTAGGGAGAAAGTGAAACAAATAAGGAAAGTGCTACCCCTCGTGCAATCAGTTCAGATTTAAACCCAAGCCTCCCCACCACCTTTAAAACAAATAGGAGATTCCTTCAAACAAACCCTCGTGACCACCTATGCGGGCATAATATTTGTTATAACAAAGTTTTTTTTAAAACATAAATAGCATTTTTCTTGGGGCCTTAAACATAGTAGATACAAGTGACCTAAACCAAGCGATAATAGATTAACTTTGAAAGAGGATATAGAAATAATAAAATTAAGAAAATTATCAATACACCAGGTACAGATTCAAACTGTGACCTCCCAAATAAAAGCTACTATGCACACTAAAAAGTTAAGGATAATTTTCCATCAGACTAGTCTAATTTTTACATTTTACATGTATTGTATTGAATATTATTAAAAATCGATTTTAAAAACTGACAACGTATTGTACATAAGTGTAAAATATTGAAGTTCTTATAAAACGACGTTGAGATAATTTATTCCAGTCATTGATGAAATAAAACAAACAGTACACATTATTTTTCTCTTATTTTTTTGTTTTACTCTCTCATAGAGAAAGTATTGTATTCGAAAACATTTTTGATCTTGAGATCGTGATGTTTTGTCTTTTTAAATAACGTTGTCCTAATCAAGAAATTGGGTCTTAAAATACATTATGTCTATCCATCCATCGTTCGGGATTCAGCCAAAGAGCTTTGACATAGTCGGTCAAAATTTGATATTTAGAAGTTGTACCTTCATATCTTGAGGTGAAATCATGATTTTAGTTCTAGTTCTAAAATATTAATTTTGTCATTGTGTTAATTTTTAAATTTCTTATTTTTCTCAGTGATATAAGTTTTAATAAAAAAATGCATGTATGAGGGGGGAATGGGATATAAAAATTAAACCTTAAATCTGTTCTTAAGGGTAAAATTAATTTAATGGGGGTTTACTAAATTATCTTTGAAAATATAAAATACAAATGATATGAAAATGACTTAGATGAGTTCATTTAAAAATAATATTTGTAAGGTGTTTGTTTTGAAGTAAAAAATTAAGTTATTTTATAAGTTCAATTTTAGAAAATTTGATTATCTTTTTAAAGCAGTTTAAATAATATTTTGTCAGAATTTATATTTCAAGAGAGTTTAATAACGACTCACAAATAGTGAAATTTTTTTGATTAGGAAAACCTTTTTCAGGTGTCTTTATTGAAACTCTGTATTTGACTAAAAATAATTTTATGATAGGCTATATGAAAAATCATATATAATTGTTTCGTAGCACTTAGTAAAAAAAATCTTAAATGTAAATAAATTCTAAACCAACAAGAGTATTAGTTATTTTATTTTTATACCAATAAACCCGTGTGATACTTTCACACATTTAACCTTCCACGCAACCCCCCACCCCCTCAAAAATATTTAGTCTTTTGATGCGTTGTTGAAATTAAGTACTCAGCAAAGTGTTTAAACAAACAATGTGTTTTAACGTAAACTAAGTATGCTATGCCAGAAGTCAAAAAGAAATCCTATCTACTGATATCTTACTCATCGCTGTAGGTTTTATATTATTTGAGAAATAGGGATGCTGACAACAGAAATAATGTATATGATTATAAATAACACATTTTTAGGAACGTAAAAATATCAAGCATGCTCATATACGAGCAATAAAGGCATTAAGACCACTCGGTCAATGCTACAAGTGGGTAATTGTAAAATTATCAGACTTCTCTAACACACCTTGATGGGTGATCATAGCTTTTTAATATAAAGGTATCTGATATGTCTAAGAACATCTACAGTCAAACAACTCCTTACTATGTAACCATGTATGTTTTAGTTAAAAAAAATTAAGTAATTACTTTGATAGACGCATGACAGTTCAATAACAACAGGCTTTTTAAGATACCGATTTTTACTTTCTCATGAGGCCTCGGGTATAGCAAGTATTGTGATCGTCAGTAGTAGCACTACTAAAAACAAGAAAATTATACTTGAAATTTATATTTTTATAAAACCAAGAGTTTCTGAACTGTTATGAAATAAAAAAATGTAAATGTATTTCTAGGAAATTGGTAGTTTAATTTTATGCTATATGGTGAAAAAATGTTAGTTTTTATCTTAATATTAGTTATTTTAGAGGTATATCTTATATATAATTTATAAGCCTGTTTTAGTTAATATAAGTCACGAGGAAATAGCCTATTTTGTCAAACGACCACTCATTTTTGGGGTTAGTGGTCCAGGGTGTCACAAAAAAAAATATTTTGCAACTAAAACCCCATTTTCCCTGTGAATTTTAAGCTTTTTATCCTTCGTTTACTTTACTATGGAAATTCCGATTTGTGCATGGTTTTATACCTGTGGAAAAATAGTTATCCTTTGTTAAAAATATTATATATATATATATATATATATTGACTTAACAGCCCAATGATCGTTGGTTTTAATATTAAATTTTGTTTGCATCAATACTTTTACTTATTTACTATGAAATACGTAGATCTGGTCACTTGGACGCTATAATCGTTGGTTATAGCACATCTTTTACATACTTTTACATACATTCTTTGATGGCGGAAGGAATTAATTTCCTAGACTGGGGAAACATTTTTTATTATTGAAATTTTTTCATTAATTCATCAGAAATATTGACTGTAATCAAATATAATGCTAAATAGTTAATTTCGTGGACATATTTCCCTACGTTTTGCTTCTCTCATAATTATAAACGAAAATCGATACAATTATCGAACATTTATAATATAACCTAAAATGTTCTTAGATAACCATTTTAATTTTAGAAAGTATAGGTCCTGGTGTTTATATTTACAAATAATATTTCAATGCAGATACATTCACTTATGTTTTCATGTTACTACTTAAAATTGAGTGGATAATATTTCAAAATAATGTTTTGGGTAACATACAGTTAAACATCCAAACAATTATCCTCTCTCCAAGACTCTTTAACTCTTGCTTTCTTTCACACACACTCACATTTTCTTAATTCCTTATTCTCTTTATACTTCAGTCATAATTTGATAATCCCATTTCCAGTAAATTAAATTACTAGAAAGTGGGGACAAACGAACAAACAAACACTCATTTTAAAGATGAGGGGTCCAATAATTCGGAAAAAATAATAACCTATAATTAAAGCCCCATTTTACTAGCGAGTTCCCATCTTATTCTTTTGTGTGGACAGTGACTCATCATTACAATCATTATTTGTTTATATCATCCTGCAAACATTGACTTTTGTATAGTTGTATATTGGTAAATAAAATATTACTCTTTGATTAAAATAATAACGGCTCAATTCTTACTTGAGGAGTTTGGTTCAACAAATAGTTCTATGATATAGAGGTAGTTCTCATTTTGGCGTGAAGCGGGAAAATATAAGTTTTGATTCAAATTAAACACCAAAAGCTAAATATATATAAACATTTAACTAATAATAATAATTAAACATTTAACTAGAAAATCGAGTGAAGGATTATTATCTATATATTTTCCCAATAAATGTTTAGAATGCATTTTAGTTCAATAATCTTTAACGATCCACTAGCTGAAAATATATATCAATAGCGACAGCAGTTACCATGATCTGACTATGAATAAGTAAATCTATATCTAGGGACTTTTACAGCTGTCATAAAGCATTCTTCTTATTAAAATTGAATTGTAACAGTAATCACAATTTTGAAAACTTCACCTGAGATAAAGTTTAACAAATAGTTTTCTTGAAAGTAAACTTGCCAAGAAACTTCTTTTTGTATATTTAAATTTGTTAAATTTCATCACTGACTCTGACAAACCATCACATTTGAGGTAGCCAAGGTTTTACCACACTAGCTATGAGGAGGGCAGTTTTATACTAAATGACGCCCGCAAAAGGGTTAAGCTAGTAGGAGAAAACCATTGAGTTAAAGCAGAGAGCAGATAGACATCCCCAGCACATCCAGCCAAGATTCAAACACATATCTCCCCCATCACCTATAACAAAGTATATTTTGTGTGTGATGTCTTAAGCCACGTGACTATCGGTTTTGACCATAAACCTTCCTCATGATAAGACAATATAAGTTTATCCATGAACTTCCTTGTCAAAAGAAGGCTGCTGTGAAATAATTTTGACAATTTATAGCCATTGTATACAAATAAAATATATTTTTCCTTCTTATTTTTTTCACAGGAAAACTACACCATATATTTTGAACGTTCAATTTAACGAGGATTACTCCCTTGCACTAGAATATGGAATGATTGCTTTTATTGGAGGTCAAGAAGTTCATTGTAAAGATGCATTCTTTGAGCTAATCAAGAAGAAAGAATAATGTACACTATATAAAGTGTGATCAAATATATGTCATCTTAAAAATATGTCGCAAGTAAACTTAATCAAAATTATGATTCGTATATCTCTTTCAATTGAAGGAAGCTATAAGACACTTAAAATTTTATTAAATTAATAAAAACAGTTTGTTTGCTTGTGATTGGATGCACCACTTTAATCTAAATTATTTTGTAAGCTCTGTTGAAAAAATTTAAACCAAAGTGTATAATATGAATTATAGCGAAAAGATAGATTAAGAAATTCATTGCTATAAATATTTTCTCAATCACTTATCGATACCCGTCAAGATTAAACTCATTTTATTTATGCTAATGAGCTAATAATGGGCAGCTTTTAACATAAAGGATAATACCTACATTTGCAGAGAGGAGAAATTGAAGCATATCTAGGTTAAACATCCTGATATAAATCCTGCTTTAAATTTAAAACAACGACTTTTATATCACTGACAAACAATACTTAAGGAGTCTGACATTAAGTTTTCATACTCACCGATACAAGCCAGACTACCCAATCATTGTATAAAAAAACATTGTGATGTCAAGCAACAAAATCTATATGGGGGGTACAAAACTTTTTTTATGAACTAGATTTTAAGTAACTATGTGAAAGTTGGAATTTGATGGAATATTACAAAAATAATTATCTGCACCCGAGCAAAATTATCAACTTATGGTCGCCATGCAGAGCGAGCCTTAGGAGAGAGTGAAAACTTAACTTGATTAAGAGCAGTGCTTTATTTGAAGCCGCCTTCCACTAATCACTTTCGTGACGGAGAATTTTGTTCCCCAAGTTTTTGAGTAACCAAGTTATTACAAGGAGCAAATCAACCTCGTACTGGTGCTAAAATGTTAAATTAAATTTTCCTAAAAAGAAGGGGGTGGAGAAAATATTTCTCACTTTTTTTTACATCTCTTTTTTTTTCATTAGTCGAGTGGTTAATTTGATAAGTAGGACTAAAAATAAGTGAAACGTGTTGAGAATTAGTTTATAATGAATAAGGGGAACAGAGATACTTTATTCCTAACTGGCATCTGGTGTTTTAGGAGTTTAATATTTAGAGGGTTTGGGGGTAGGGTATGTAAAACTCAGAATATACAAAACAATAATTTTACCGGTTGTTCTTTAGGGGGAATGAAACGTAGTATCTTTCTTTACATAATAAGAAAAATTGTGTTCAAATATACGAGTATTAGGAATATATTAGGTCCAGAAAGGTATGAGAATATTGGTGAGGGAAGGAGGTTAAATAATTATGAGTTATATACCCTGAACTCATCACAAGACAGTTGTGTTAGGATAAGTAAGTCTCAGAGATTACGGTGGACAGAACATGCAGCGCGAATGGGCAAATCTAGAACCTTGTTCAAGGTACTGGCAAACCTAATGGGAAGTGACCATTGGGAAGACATTGACGAAGATGGGAGGACATCATTAGAATGGACCTTAAATAAATAGGGTGTGTTTAGGTGAACTAGATAGAACTAGCTCAAGATACGACTAGGGTTTTGTGAGGACTGGATAGAACTAACTCAGGATAAAAATAGGTGCCTTTCTTAAGGTGCGGCCAATAACTTTCGCGTTTCTAACTCCATGGAGTAAGTAAATATTAAATATTTAAGTTTGAAGTTGTACCTAGGTTCACATTAGAATATCTATTAATGGTAGGTGATCTGTCGGTCTAGGGGTAAGGTGTCAGACTTCTGTGCTGGCGGCCGGGGTTCAATCCTCGGTCCCGGCACAAATTTATCTGACTACCAATGTGGGGAATGCCAGGCCTCCATCGTGGTTCGGACTCCACGTTAAACTGTAGGTCCTCCATTTCATCTCACAATCACCCTACTATTACATATTAGCGTAAGTGCGTACAAACCGAACGGGTAGTAAGACGCGTTAATAATAATAATAATAATAATAATAATAATGGTAAATGGTAGATGTAAGTTCGCTTATGACCGATAAATAATTTTCTAACCAATAATAAAATTTAACCAAATACAAACATTCATATTAGGGGGTGTGCAAACTAAACTTCAAGATCTTCTACTATATATTAGAAACTAAAGCCATCTTTTCTGAACGACAGTCATGTTTCTATTTTTCTTTCTCTTAACCGCACGCGTTCGAAGCATGGTTTATTTCCGGGTTGTATTACGCAGTATTTAAGAGCAGGTGCATAGTTAAGCCATGCCTATTATTAGAATTCGCGCTCAAATAAAATAACCCCATTGGTATATGGAAAGATATCAAGTAGTGACCTGGCTTTGAGAGTAGAAAAATTCGGGGAATATAGACCAAAGCCTTGTAGTAAGTCTGGTATATAAAAAAAACTGCACTTTTTGATTGAAATAAGCCAATTTCTGTGGTCATAAATGAGGTCAAAAGAGACATCTTAAGATAGGGAGCCACATTAAAAACCATGGAGGACATCAAAATGGCGGCTATTTATGGCCACCATTTTGGTGTCTTTGATGTCATAGAATTGGTTGTATCTCAGCTCATAGTTTGATTTTAAATTTTCTTTTTTAGTTCAAAAGCTCTTATTGAGTATATTATTTTTATTTATTTACTTTTCCCTAAACCTTAAGATTTCCGCATGATTAAAAATATTTACCTTGATTTTAATCTTGATTTTTTTTTTGTGTGTGTTTCTTCTTACATATGTTTTCATTCTGATTAGAAAATTATATTCACATACATCCATTAACCTTCTTTTTTGCAGATTAAACTGAATTTATTCATTCTCAAAATGACTTCACGGCACCCGCGGCTGGCAAATGCTGACTTTGAATCTCCACTTTTAGCTTCGTGTTATAGATTGGTCTAAATGTTGTATTTTTTCAAGAATCTAGTGATGGAGACTTGATTTGGCCAGCCTTACACACTGAAAAACCACTTATTGGCGCTAACTACTAGAAGCTTTAGGAAAATTCAACAGGATTTCATAATCTTGGTGCATTGTCGCATGGTTTGGATGTACAATAGTTAAATGAGGGTGAAGGTATAAAAGGAACATTAGAAAAAATAAAGCAAAATTGCATAAAAAGTGTGCACTTAACCTCAACAAAACAAAACTATGCAGGGCAAAGAAAAGCGATCGTTCATCCAATTTGCCAAATAATTCACCTGAGAACAGTCCAAGGACTTTATTAGAGCAAAATGAAAAAAAAATATGAAAAAACGAGGAATATGCTTTGTTCAACATCATTCATTAAAATGAAAGATGAAATATGTTTTATATGCAATCAAAAGGGCATTATTCGAAAAACTTTATATAATATATTCTATACAAGACGAGATGTGCAGATATTACCAATAACACAAACCTTAAAGAATTTTTAGAGGGTGGCAATTTGGTTGCTAAGGAATCAAAGTACCACTCTAAGTGCTACACAAACGTCCCTAATTGTCTGTTACTGTTTAGAAATTGTAACCTTATATCATCTTTTTATGTTTTTTATAGTAAATCTAATATTGTTACCTATTTATTTCTATTACTCCTATGAAATATTTCCCAGTCTCTACTTTGTTATACTTTCTAATAGTTATCGTTACCTCCTCTACATATTGAGTGAAGGGGAAGTAACGATACACCATCAAGTTGGGATTGGAACTAAGGAAGAAATGGAAGAAATGTAATATTTGGAGCACCAGGCTGTATGAAGCATAAACTTGAAATCTTATGAATAAGAGAAAGAAAATATTAAGGGAGCTTTGAAATGTGGTGGTGGAGAAGACTTCAGAAGATTAGATGGACACACAGAGTGGCAAATTAAGTAGTGGGTGAGAAGAGAACTGTTTTGGGTGTGATTTTTCGGTACAAAGCAAACTGGATTGGACAAATCCTTAGTGTAATATAAGGAAAGGTTGAGGGAAGAAGGAGCATTCAAATATTGGATGACTTGAAGGAAATACGGAAACTCTGAGAGTTGATGGAGGAGGCAGAGGACAGGACACATTGGGTGGTCTAAGTGCACTGGCAAACGGAATGGACCTGTCGTAAGGCAGAACACCTAATAATAATAATAATAATAATAAGCGGCTGTATTGGAACATATAAATGTTTAAATAAAAGTAGTGCGGATAACCATTATATAATGTATAAGAAAATGTTGTGACGAATAGATTTATATTAACTAAAATAAATACACTTTCGGTTAGCTTTACATAAATATTTATGCAAAAATACAATATAAGCTCACGTTGACGTTTTTAATAATAAACTATGCCAATTTTTTTTTCTGTCTCTCCCTGTTATTTTTGTATATTTTATTCTTTAGCTCATACATTTTATTTCTTACTAGCAGCCCAACCCGGCTTCGCACGGGCATAATAATATAATAAAAGAAAATACACAATGTTTTACAGTGAGT
>CABFOV010010471.1:0-16154 GCA_902141375.1 Timema poppense
CATATAGTTGAACGTGAGAACAGAGCTGTGGACAGTTCACTTAGTGCTATATCTCTGTCCTATACAGGATTAGTCCCATATATTAAGGGTCATTAATCACTCGTGTATTTAGTTTGAGAGAGAGAGAGAGAGACTGAATGATCCACAATACGAACTCAATGGACATATTAATATTTATTTGTAAACTACTAATATATTGCTCTTTGGGAGTGTTTAAAACCATATCAAGGGGGGTTAGAACTCTTCAAAGAGGATTATAAACGCCAAAGCTGTTATAGTAACTGCTTGCCCTGGTTTATTTTATGGCAAAGACAAACTCGTGTATTCTAGATAGTAATATAAAACAAAACAAATACCAATTAAATAACATGCGTGTCATTTTTTAATGTCACTAGTACTTAGAAACTTAGAGGTTACAATGTCAGCCCCGGGTGTAAGTTACCTGCACGAACTTGTAAATATATTTTTAACATTACATATCAAAAGTTTAAAATTCACCAGAAGGGAAAATGTCTCTCTTCGTTGGTTATTTTGAGAATATGTATGAACGCGTGCTTTGCGCCCCACATGTTTTGAAAGTGTCGGTCCTCTGTGTTCGTCAGTAGACCGGGAGTATCGGCGGACACGTGCACACCAGATGCTTGTCACCATATATGTCGTCAATCCTGCCCACACTCGGCCACATCTTCGTGTCGGCGCGGACAAATGGCTGCAACATACAAACGTTTGCATACTATCACAGATAGAGGAAACACACGTGATCGCAAGGGCGGGTTGTCCCTAAGGCGCGAAGGCGCACGACGCCAACGGGTTTTACTTATAATCATAGTTTTGATAAAATATTACTTCCATCCACACTATAATTTTATCTTACCACAGTAGTTTTAAGAATAACATGTTTTCGGTTTAGGTCATAGAAGATAATGACATTGAACTGGCATGCAGTCAGCGCCTTGCAGCGTGAAAACAAACAATCCCACAAGTTCGGATAATGTCCCGGCCGGAAACAATCCCACAAGTTCAGATATTGTCCCGGCCGGAAACAATCCCACAAGTTCGGATATTGTCCCAGCCGGAAACAATCCCACAAGTTCAGATATTGTCCCAGCCGGAAACAATCCCACAAGTTCAGATATTGTCCCGGCCGGAAACAATCCCACAAGTTCGGATATTGTCCCGGCCGGAAACAATCCCACAAGTTCAGATATTGTCCCAGACGGCCACGTCTTTTCTGTGAGTGGAGGTTTTTCCCAAACTCGCCCTGAAGATTAAAGCTTGTGAGATTTGTGCTGTGTATATCTTGAGTGTTTTTAAAGTCATTTTACCATAGTTTTTGCCTGAATGACTGTTGAAATGTCATATGTTTAGGTTTTGGGTTGCCAATACTTCTAAAAGATCACTATTTTTTTATAAATTATAGTTTTTTTTATAACATGTTATATTATACATTTAAAATAACATACTATTAAGTTTTCTCACACTATTTCATTACTTTTAATCATTTCTTTTATCCAATCCGAAATAATATTTTAAACATAATTAAAAGTACTTATTCCTAGTTTTGGATCGGACTGTTATCTATAATGTGTGATATACATTGGTAGTTCGTGTATAAGTACTGCGGAACTGCAGCACCCCCTATTTACACTTGATAATATCGATAACATTTAATACAATGAGTCCTTTTTTATTTGATTCCTTTTTTATTTTTGTTGTACAATATATAATTCTTAAGCTTAATGCCAGTAATTATGTATCCATCCCCCAGTTTATGAAAAAGATACAAAAATCTTTGTCTGGAACTGTGTGCTTTGCAGTGCCAGCGAGGTGGTGTTTGACTGTTGTGCGCACGCGAATACGGGAGGGGGTGGGAAGGAAGGTGAGACTGCCAGTTAGAGAGAGCACTCTGTTGCTCTTGCAGTGCCGGCTCTGGCGTGATGGTGGAAGGAAGTTTTTTTACTCAGCGTGTGCTGTGCTTAAAATCCGTGAAACATATTCTTGAATGTGATAAAGTGTATAAGAGTGTAGAGTTACATTATTATTCTGCTTCCAGCTATTCTTTTTGATACATTTTTTTCGGTTCTTTTATTTAATAGAAAACTTTAACCGTGGCTTTGCATCCCCAAGAAATAAGCTATGTGACTGTAAGTGAACTTCAACAGCTAAGTGTTCACAGCTATCTCTCCATGAGAAAGTTATAGTTAAGAAAAGAGGTCGTTCAACACCTGATATTCTAATATCTCAGCCAGACAATAGCAACAACAAGAAATATATTTGTAGCTGTAATTCTGAATGGTGCCAACGGAAAAGTTAGCTTTGTGGCTGTGAAGTAAAAAATGCACTGTTTGCTTCCCGTGTTTGCTGTTCGGAGGTGATTTACCGTGGACAAAAGAAGGTTTTATAAATATAAACAAAATTAAAGAAAAAACTAAAAAGCACGAGAAGTCAAATAAACACGTTGATAATATTGTTTCACTGTCACGTTTAGGAACCGTAAATATTAAGGAGAAACTTAGTGAGGCATACAGACTTTCAATCAATGAGCATAATATAAAATTTAAAAAGAACAGTGAAATTTTGTCCAAAATAATAGACTGCATTTACTTTTGTGGAAACTTTGAAACTCCCTTACGTGGACAATGATGTAAAAGACGATTCAGTAAATCCAGGGGTATTTAGTGGATTAGTAGATGTTGCATCTAAATTAGATTCAGATTTGAAGAATCACTTAGAAACCATTGCAGTCTTCAAAGGTGTTTCTAAGACCATTCAGAATGAGATACTTGACTGCCTGCTACAAATATACCATGAGGAGATAAGGAACGGAAATAAGAAAAGATTCCTTTGTAGCTGTCATGGCTGATGACACAACAGATGTTTCGGAACACACTCACATGGTCATTGTTCTACGGTATGTATGAATGGAGAAATATTTGAGCGTTTTGGGGGAGTCTTTATTCAAGAAAATCAAACTGCAGATGGCATATCAACACGTATTTTAGAACAATTGGACATAATCCTTCAAGGAAATGGAAAAAAACTGATAGTTCAGACATTTGATGGTGCAAATGTCATGAAAGGTAAAAAAAAGCAGGAGTTAAAGCAAAATAAAGGCAGTTTATAGTAATGCACATTTCGTTCACTGTTATGCACATCAACTTAATTTAATAATAAGAAATGCAGCAAGTATTACACAAAATGCAAGAATTTTTTTTCTCTAACATTCTGGCTATTCCAACATTCTACTCAAGATCACCACAACGTGTGTCCATTCTCAAGAAACAAATGGACGTCAGCATTCCACGTCTATCCTCTATCAGGTGGAATTTCAACATACGGACCATAAACAGAGTTCATGAAAATGTGCAACCTTTAAAAACACGTCTTAATGAAATTCAATCAACATCAAATGCAGATCAAACCATTGCAGAATCAACAAGAATTTAAAATACCTGAATGATGATAATTTCAAGTTTTGGTTAGAGCTTTTTCATCAGATTATGCCTCATGTTGAAATAATTTACAACCAAATGCAATCTCGAGAAATTAGTGTGTTTAAAGTTAATGAATATATAACAAATTTCAAAACTGCTATTTTAGAATTGAGAAACTCAAAATACTGTGAGAATCCTTCAAAGACACTCATGGCAGAAGCTAAGGAAGTGTGTGACTATATATATATATATATATATATATATGTGTGTGTGTGTGTTGATATAATGGACAGATATTCTTCCACTAAACACTTAGTAGCTGTTAAATTGCTCAACAAGAATTGCTTCACTTGATTTAAGAATGAGCATCCCACAAAAGAGGTAGTACTGACCACTGAAGCTTATCCCATGATCGGCCAAGAAAAGCTTGAAACTGAATTAAAAGTATTCTATTGTAGGGCTGATATTCATGAATATTGCAAATTAATTGAGCTGTTGAAATTTATCTTGGAAAATAATCTAGATGATGTTTTTAGTGAAATATACGAAACTGATAAAATTCCTCTTGACAATTCCCATGACTACATCAGACGCAGAGCGCAGCTTTTCAACATTGAAAAGAAGAAAACTTTTTTAAGAAGCACTATGAATTCGGAAAGACTAAATGCGCTTGCAGTACTTTCAATGGAGAAAAATTTCCTCAATTGTCATCCAGAGATCAAGGAGAAAATTATTGAATTTTTTGTGCAAATTAAAACAAGATATTTCAGTTTTAAATTAATAGATCAAGCTTGAACTGTAACAAATTAAGTTAAAGTAAGTAAAGAATCATTGGGTTTTTTTTGTTAAGATTTTATCAAGTTCCTGAATAAATTTTATTTTTATACAAGTATTTTTCCTTTTACACAATTTTAAAACAAAGGATAAAAAAATTCTGGAGCAGCGCCCCCACTAATTTTAGCTACGAGCCGCCACTGGTGATATAGTGCATACATATATACTTGTTAATACAGACATCGAACTTACTTAGAAAAGAGAAAATTCTTGTCCTTTTTTTTTATTCATAATACATTATTTTATGTATATTTCATCGTATTTCAAAATATTTAACTTAATAAAATATGTTTAACAATTGCGTGGGTGCACCATTGTAAATAATTTTTAGCATCATAATTAATCGCATGGTTTAAATTCGTTGGTCGCCTTTTTTAAGCTTATTTTTTTGTTATACTTTTTTGTGAAAGTGTTGTGAGTAATAATATTTTAAGTGGAATAAAAGTAGAAATAAGTTTAGTGTCTGACCTCAAATAAATATAAATAGTATGGGCCAACATTACTGTGGCTAGCTAGCACATTCATACATTACCATATGTTCCCATTACTATTCAAAGTGACAGATGTCAGCTGTTGGCGTAGGGATACATTAGGGACTATTCTAGTAACTTTTTGAGCTGTCATCTAAGTAGACTCGGCTGGTGAAAGTACTCTATGTAGGGTCATATCAGGATTGTGTGTGTTTGTTATGTTATGTTGTAACATTCTACTTAGATGAGTTGAATAATTCAAGTACTTGAGACAATAAATGTTTCAAGATCAACTCTTGATCAAAAAAAGGAAGTGAAATAACTAGTTAGGCCATGTCCTGAATTCTGTATAGAACTAACAGAAACCAAGAAAAATGAAAATCATGTTTTCAAAAGGCAGCTCAATTCCAAAGATGCTACCAAAAAAAGGCTGGACTGGCGGCTGTGATGTGGAGAAATCATTGTTCTGTTTACTTGTACTTGTGAGGGCAATGAACATGCATACGTAGGCCTGTATAGTTGTGCACATTAATAACACAGCTGCACAGTTTATACAACATATCCATGTTCTTTGGAATGAATGTGACATTTTTATTTTTCCATTTTGTTCGTGATATCATTTTTATTTAAATTTAAATCAACGAATTTTTTTAAAAATATTACCGAAATGTTAATTTTCTTTTAAATGTGTTATTTGAAAAAAAAAATGGCCCCACCCTTCAGCTTCTAAAGTGACAAGTCAACGCTAATTGATACATAAAACAAAGACAGAGATAAAAAGTAAATGAATGATAAAGTACCGGTGACGTGCAATCACCATCTTGTGTGTTAACTGGTGCAGTCTTCCAATTCAATAAATACATTGAAGTTGGTAGCTAAATATTATAACGGTTTTATCAGTAATATCAGTTGAGTACGATTAAATGGTTGATAGTTAGCGTTTGAAATTACTTTGAAATTTTCTAGAAATTACTTTTTTTAGATAGGCCACCAGCAATTGTCCATGGCTTCACTCGCATTAAGCAACACATCAATATATTTGACAACTTCAAATGCTAAAAAGGAATAAAATCTTTCCGAGAGCAGTGTTGTGTGTAGTACAAGAAACAACCCTAACTAACCCCCTTCCGCCCAAGCTCATATCACCATATTATGTACCCACAACACCAGCAGCGAGTTAAGTTCACTGCTTATGTTCCCTGAAATATATATATAATTCTCCGTCCCTGTTAAAACAAAAATTATTTTAAAATTTAAATGTGTAAACCCCTACGCAACTTTTTTTCAAGCTTGTACCAGACTATTTTTGTTTTCTCACCGCTGGGAACGCTGCTTGTTCACGTGTGTATGGCCTGTTCCATTCACTGGCTATCACAGCCTCCATCGTGTGAGGCGCCATCTTAAGGGGATTGGTGCGTGGATCCATCCGGCCATGTTCTATCTCCGAGATCTCTTGACGAATATCTTCACAAAACAAACATTTTGACATTTACTGCTCTAAAATACCTACGTTTGCATTTTCATGAATTTATACATACTGTAATATGTGCCTTAAGTCTATCTCTAATAAATATAATGTAACTACACACACACATATATATCAGTTTGTATCTATCCAGTATATGTTTATTAAACTATCTGAATAAATACAAATCTTGTTAATAAGTTAGAACCTTGGCTATTAACCTTTTCAGTGATGTAACCCCTTTGACCTATCCGAGAACATCTTTTTATCCCTTCTTCTTTGTTGTGAACTAACAATATTTATTGAGAAAAAAAATTCAAAACGAAAAAAAGGCTGTAAATTTTAAAAGCTAAAATATTATTGAGAAGGTTGGTTTTGTTGTTTATGTACGATTTTTTTATATATCGAATTGCTAGTTCTAGTCTAGAAGCATAACTGATAGTTTAATATAGGTATACATAAAAAGCCCGTTTGTCTTGTGTTACCCCTATTGGATAGCCACTTTACCCAGAAGGGGGTAATTACCCCCAGGTTAAGAACCACTGTTAAAAATACTTTAGTTCGTATTTTCAAATGAATAATTTGATGTATTACTTGTTTTCAAAATGTCGTCATTTTATTGTGTTTAAGAATTCTTGATCCACAAAAATAATTTTATATCCATACGTCTACAGAGACAATAACTGCAAAGTCAAAATTGGAGGCAATGGAAAACATGCGTGATACAATGAATTCATATTAAATCACATCGACAAAAACAATATTCAGGTCAGCATATTACCTTGAAAAACATGATCGGCCTTATTCTGACTATTTTAGCTTTTGGAGCTACCAAAAATAATTTGCGTTGACATCGGTGTTGGGTTGCACTAAAAACTTAGGGCAGTAGAAAATATTGATCGTGTTTCAAACGGAATGAAAAAATGGAAAAAACAAGTAATACAACAGATTTAGGGTATTTCATCTAAAATTTCGATAATAATAAATGAATCAACTAACTAGCTTGGCATCTAAGTCTACTTTAACTGTTTATTTAAAAGTGAAATTACCAAGAATCTTCCCCACACTCTTTATTTTTATATTTAATAGAATTACCTAACCAAACATCTGAATTTTTTTCAAAATTTACGAAGTTGTTTAAACTAACATGGTTTTGATGACAATTATCTCAAAGAAAATCTAGTTGCGTTTGCAAGTGATGGCGCAAATGTCATGTAACGGAAAACATCTTGTGTCACAGAAAAACTGTTAAAAAATATCCAAACATCGTAGTGTGGCAGTGCCTGAACCATAGATTAGAATTATCACTAAGTGATGCAGTTGACGACGTGGGGGCCATTAATCATTTTCAGAGTTTTATGGACAAACTGTATAGTGTCTTTGGTAAATCGCCAGGTAAAAACAGCGGGAATTAGCCGAGTGTGCTAATGAGCTAGATCTACAACTTGATACAATCGAATTGATATTAAGCACCAGATGGGTATCTAGCTCTTTTAAATTCGTAACAGACGTATGGTTTGGATACAACGCTCTATATAACCATTTTAGCAAGGCCAAGGAGGATCAAAGTAAAACATCGACAGAATGGGCTATGTGTAATGGATTATTTAAACGCTTCTCATTATCTAAATTCTTATTAGACTTGGCAATCATGTATGATATTTTAGTCGAATTTTCGAAGCCGTCAGAATGTTTACAAAACAGAAATATAACAGTGGTCTGTGCAGACCACATCGTAAAGAGAAGCGTACGATTTTTTGAACTCTTAAAAGAGAAGCCTGGGACAAAATTCCTCGAAGCTCTGATGCAATAAACGAGGGTAGTTATTGCAGCGTTCTCATAAAAGCTCATGGTAAATGTCTGAAATCAACCATCAGTAATTACTACCGAGTGTAATTAACAATCTTAATAGAAGACTGCCTACTACAATTTGCAGTCATGAGCCATAAACTGTGACTGCAGCACCACATGAAGAAGAATACAACTAACGGACTGAAAGTGCTTTAAAGCGATAGCTGGCCTCAAGATATTAAGAACATGATAGTGAACAACTTTATATCAAGTTCAAAATAAATGTATCTGGAATAAAAAACAGCTATATGGATTATTTTGAGAGAGAACTCTTATATTCCAAAAGACTTGAATCCTTTGTTAAATTGCACCAAGCTTATACCCTGCACTCCCGTTGAATGTGGGCATGGATTCAGTTACATGAGTACTATAGCATCACCTACTTCACAAGAGTTACAATACCAGACACATATTCCAGCCCTGCTGTTCACTAAGCTTCACCGCCCCAAAGTAAGAAAGTGGGATACTGAGCCTTATGTTAAGACATGGTTAAGAAAACACCGCAACGTAGCTGACACAACAAGCTAAACCTAGCCTTAAAGAAGAGGCAGAAGACAATCCGTTCACCAAGTCTTTTAATTAATAACTTATTAAAAATGAATAGGCATGTTATATTATCTATCGAGTATATAATTTAATTTGTTTTGTAAGCATTTTAGTTCATTCATTTTAATTTATATTTGATTAGATATAATATTTCATTTTTAACCTATCAGTGTGAAAATGTTCTTGTGTTAAAAATAATCAAAATTTTATATATTAGTAAACTTTTATGACATATAGGTCCACTATGCAATTCTAACTTAGCTGATTGATATTATATCAATATTATGTTAAAACCTTTTCCATACTATGTATCAATAAATTCAGATGAAATTTACTCTGCTCTATGCGAATTCTTGGAATTTTAGGAGATGTGCGCTAATTAAGTTTATTGCCTTAGTAACCATTAAAAATGCTCCAAATAGCTTCTAGAGGCATTTATGCCTGTGAATTTTTTTCGCCTACGGTGGTTAGGGGGTCTATGCCCTCCAAGCCCACCCTTCAACTTTGGGGTGGCTACGGCCTTGCGTTTCGGCCCTGTTAAATCTACGACTACACCCCTGGTAGCACAGTATCTCACTTGATGACTCTCATATCAGGCTTCTGCTTTAGCTGTAATAATAATAATAATAATAATAATAATAATAATAATAATAATAATAATAATAATAATAATAATAATAATAATAAAGTAACTATTTATGTGTGCATCATACAATGTTTTTCTAACATTTATAATTTTTAAAACCCAACACAATCTGACAGGTTTAATTTATTGAAATAGTTTTCGGGGGTCAATGGTTTTCAAACTTAATAAGTAGATTAACTCAAGTAAGATTTTTTTGCTGCTTCTTATTGCACGTAAGGGTTTATTGTAATTGAGATTTAATTTTAAATTGTTTATATATATATATCATCCATTAAACCCTTCCCACCTTCAAAATATAACAAGGCAACATTTTTGAATAGTAGCCCAAATAAATATTTTGATATTTTTGTGACAATTTAGACAAACTAAATTTATTTGAAAATAAGCTCCTGCCATGTCAACAATCTGACAAAGTATATTTGACAGAAAGTAAGCAAAGGTGTATCTACATTGTACATACGTTTGAGTGTTTTTGTTTAAAACTATTTTATAAGTTTCATGTCATACAAATTTGAAGGTATTTTCATAACCTACAATTATTATAGTTTAAAAAATGTCTAAAGACCTACTATTTAATGCTGTTATAAATAATAGTGATCAAACATTGGCTAGTTTATATAAATCTTTTACGTTATTTTATATTGTCATTCAAGTTAAAACGTGATTTTCGAAAGTCTTGGCAGTTCTAGTACCGGAATGATAGCATAAATAAACTAAATTTGTACCCATGGAAGAGTACCAAGTTCGGATAAATCTCTTTAAATATCTAAAAATTATAATAATAATTTGTAATTTGAAGTAACTCACTTATAAGAGCGTCACAGAAACGGTCTAGTTCCTCCTTGTCTTCTGACTCTGTAGGTTCTATCATGAGGGTCCCGTTGACAGGCCAAGACATGGTTGGGGCGTGGAAACCTGTTGAAACAGTCACATCAAGGTGTTCTCATGAATATAGTCGCGGAAACCTGTTGAAACAGTCACATCAAGGTGTTCTCATGAATATAGTCGTGAAAACCTGTTGAAACAGTCACATCAAGGTGTTCTCATGAATATAGTCGTGAAAACCTGTTGAAACAGTCACATCAAGGTGTTCTCATGAATATAGTCGTGAAAACCTGTTGAAACAGTCACATCAAGGTGTTCTCATGAATATAGTCGTGAAAACCTGTTGAAACAGTCACATCAAGGTGTTCTCATGAATATAGTCGTGAAAACCTGTTGAAACAGTCACATCAAGGTGTTCTCATGAATATAGTCGTGAAAACCTGTTGAAACAGTCACATCAAGGTGTTCTCATGAATATAGTCGTGAAAACCTGTTGAAACAGTCACATCAAGGTGTTCTCATGAATATAGTCGTGAAAACCTGTTGAAACAGTCACATCAAGGTGTTCTCATGAATATAGTCGTGAAAACCTGTTGAAACAGTCACATCAAGGTGTTCTCATGAATATAGTCGTGAAAACCTGTTGAAACAGTCACATCAAGGTGTTCTCATGAATATAGTCGTGAAAACCTGTTGAAACAGTCACATCAAGGTGTTCTCATGAATATAGTCGTGAAAACCTGTTGAAACAGTCACATCAAGGTGTTCTCATGAATATAGTCGTGAAAACCTGTTGAAACAGTCACATCAAGGTGTTCTCATGAATATAGTCGTGAAAACCTGTTGAAACAGTCACATCAAGGTGTTCTCATGAATATAGTCGTGAAAACCTGTTGAAACAGTCACATCAAGGTGTTCTCATGAATATAGTCGTGAAAACCTGTTGAAACAGTCACATCAAGGTGTTCTCATGAATATAGTCGTGAAAACCTGTTGAAACAGTCACATCAAGGTGTTCTCATGAATATAGTCGTGAAAACCTGTTGAAACAGTCACATCAAGGTGTTCTCATGAATATAGTCGTGAAAACCTGTTGAAACAGTCACATCAAGGTGTTCTCATGAATATAGTCGTGAAAACCTGTTGAAACAGTCACATCAAGGTGTTCTCATGAATATAGTCGTGAAAACCTGTTGAAACAGTCACATCAAGGTGTTCTCATGAATATAGTCGTGAAAACCTGTTGAAACAGTCACATCAAGGTGTTCTCATGAATATAGTTGTGAAAACCTGTTTAAACAGTCACATCAAGGTGTTCTCATGAATATAGTCTTGAAAACCTGTTGAAACAGTCACATCAAGGTGTTATAATGAATATAGTCGTGAAAACCTGTTGAAACACTCACATCAAGGTGTTCTCATCAATATAGTCGTGAAAACCTGTTTAAACAGTCACATCAAGGTGTTCTCATGAATATAGTCAATATTTTGTTGTCATCACTTATAGCTGTTACACTGTATAATATACTATTCACATTCAAGTTGTAAACTACTCATGGACACGAGAAATGAACCCGGGATCTTTGGCTTAGTACGCCTATAGTATTAACCACTAAGCCGTCCCTAATTAATCCCGGGCCCCAGGTCATCATTCACGCATGTTTTAAGGTAGAATCTGTTATGTGCTTGTGGAAGTTATCAGATACGAATGCGTGATCACTCAAGATCACGAGCAAACAGATAACTAAGTCACTTTCAACTCGGTAGTCGACATTTTACTGCCAAATGCACACTAACTGTGAGAATGAGCACATCATACTGGGTTGAATAGGACATCTACTATAGTTGTTATTGACGAGTATATCCATCACAGATCCCGCCTTAAAATATGAGTGAAGAGTAACCCTGGGCACGGGACTACTTCTGGATAGATTAGTGCCAATAATAATACCGCCGTTGTATGCCTAGTCCCGTGTTTAGGTGTCATTTTTCAATTTAAATATAAGATATTAATATGCGGTTACAAGCGTGCTTAGAGATTTCAAAAGATTGTCTATCTAATCCCTGGTATTATATAGTTTTTAAATGTAAAAACAAACTATCTACTTATAATAATACTCACTTACTCTAGGGCAGAGGGGGGCAACATATTTGTCGGTGTGGCCACAGGCGAGGTGATTGAGAACTGAAATTCATCACGCCATGTACAGACTGAAGAATTAGGTTGCTCGATCGAACATTTAAAACAACACACACTGTTTGAACAAGTTTATTCCAAACATGTACATTTGGACAACTCACTCACAACTGACTCACACGCCATTGATGACAACTGTACAACGTGAAAATGTAAGAGAATTTAATTGGAAATTTGACAGTCCTTCTGTCCGATAAGTTTTGGAAACACTGGCTGAATATTTGGACTCCTTGCATGTGTGAGATTCTTCCAATGCTATGCAGGAAATATAAAGTTATAACCACCAAAATTAGCCAGGGACAAGTTCGTTTTCCTGGAAGAGCTGGAAAACACAATTCTCCACTTGTGGGGTTTGGTGAAAGGGTTGCCCACTCCGGCTCTAGGGGTTAGGAACTTTATTAGAGTAATATATCCCTATCTTGAGCTATTTCTATTCCAGTCCACCTCATTATACCATATCTCTTCCATACTATCCATTCTAATGTTATCCTCCCATTTAAATGTAGGTATTTTCAATGATCCCTTCCCATTGGGTTGGTCAGTCAATAACCCGAAACCGGTTAGAGATTATTCCATTCGCGTTGCATATCCCACCCACCGTAATCTGCGAAATTGGGTTACTCTAACAATGTCCTGTACAGGACATTATATAACCTCCTCCCCCACTCCCAGTATCTTCATCCTTCTTTTGATCAAATATCTTGTTAAGCACCTTGTTTCCGAACACTCTAAATTGGTTTTCATCTTGCAAAGTAAGAGACCTCGTTCCACACACACAGAGAACAAACAGTGAACTATTGCTTCGTATATTCTTCATTCTTCATTCCTTGATAACCCGCCTCGGTGGCTTAGTTGGCTAACGCGCTAGTCGTGTTGAGCTCTACTGCTGAGGATGGGGAGATCGAGGTTCGAATCTCGCTAGGGTGAACTGGGGGGGTGTTCCATAAATGGTTTTCCACTCTCCCTCCACGCAAATGCGGGTTCACTTCCTCTAATTCAACACTTCCCAATTCCTAATCCATTAGAGTAATTAGTACTTAAGGCGTATAATCCGAACGGGTAGTAATACGCGGTGCTAAATATTAATATTAATTCATTCCTTGACAGCCGGTGAGAGGTTAATAAATTACTGACCTAGTAGGCCTGGCAGCATACATTTCCCCTAATTTCCAATATAAATTAATATGGTTATCGCTATTTAAAATTGTTCCTAAATATTTAAATTCAGTCAAATGAAATGTTTGAATTGTTTTTTAAATTATCCTTCTTAATCTGTGTTCTATGTGCTATCATATACAAAGTATTGCCAGAGTTCATTTTTAAACCTATTTCCTCACTAGCCTCTAATGTAATTCTGCATTTGTTGCAACACAACAACGCTAAATCAACTACTTACCTTAATATCTGGAGTGTATCGTTTAATTTCAAATTTTCCCTACTCTCTTGCATTACCCTAATAGAATAGTCTAAGGCTATGTTTAAAAGTAATGTTTCAACATATTACGTGTTTCGGAACTAACTTATAGGTGTGATCGTACCCATATCAGTCAAACATACCTCAATTAGCTTGACAAGTATTTTGGGTATCTCAAATGTAACTAGAATTTCATAAAATTGGTTTCTTTAACAGAATCATAAACCCTTTTAAAATAAATGTATAATTGATATACTGTCATGTTGTATTCTCATATTGTTTAAAAATATCTGCTGGAAAGTAAAACTCTGATTCATTGTTGAACTATTTTGTATAAATCCACTGATGATATCAAATTATTTCCTCTGCATATGGCTTCAATCTGATTAAAATGATGTTAGATAAAATTTTGTAGTATATTGGTAGTAGTGAAATACTTCTTTAGTTGTTACACTCTGCTTTATCTATCTAGCGTACAGCCCTAACGGGTAGTAAGACGCGATGCTAAAAGAAAATTTCCGTTTTAAAAAAGGTATTATATATTGTGGAACACAGCAGTACCAATATTTCACCGCCCTCCTTTGTTAACTCCGCTAAAAATGAATCTATACCTTGGGCTTTATGATTCTTTAATATACTAATATTGTCTTTGCCTTCAACAATATCTGGCTCTGGGACTAGTAGCTTATTGGTATGGATGTCTATACTCGTATGTTCATGCCTCTAGATATAATTTACCTACCTCCTATGTTCTCAAATAGGCCTTATGTCAACTTCAAATCACTTATAAAAGCACAATATTGCCAATTATATCTTAAGTACCTAGTCTACCCCGTTAAATAATTTTCAGAGGAATTTAATTTTCAAAATATTCAAATTGAATATTATTCCAACTATCTTTTAGAAGACTATCATTTTCTAAAAATTTCCAGGTGAGGACCACGAAAGATAGATTTTAAAAGGATAAAATAAACAAAATTGTCGTTGGAAAATCATTTTCAAAATCTTCCAGAATCTATATACATCTAATACAAAAAAAAATCCAGATGAGGACTGCTTTTAATAGTTTCAAAGGGAATCCAAATTCAAATATTTTCTGGGAGAGGAGCATTCCAGATTGGTTCTAGAAGCATTGAATTGTCAAAAGCTTATATTCAAAATAATATTTAGAGACGGACATTATTTTAGCATAGTCCATGAGTCCGTTGGCAACATGACATATATAACTTGTACCATAGTCCATGAGTCCGTTAGGCAACATGACATATATAACTTGTACCATAGTCCATGAGTCTCTTGCAGTAATCTCTACACTACACTGGATGGACACAAACACACCCCTCGCAAAGGACAAAGGCGTGACGCTCAAGTTTGTCGTCTGCTTCATTGTGAAAGGACAGATTTAACGGTTTATTTCAATGTTCTTGCGCTAAAACACGTATCTGATGAATAAGTGCAATTTTTGAAAATAGTAAAGTATTATACTACACTTGGCTGAAAAAAACATTTTAATTCCTGAATATACCATTCAGTTTCACAGTTAATACTGTGCAAATATTAAAAAAATCTTTAATATATCTAAATACGTAGTTATCATCTACGTGTCTACATTCTGCCAAGACTAAGGTACAATACATTTAAACTTTACTATTAGCTCGCATATTGGTTTCAGAAATAATATTATATTGACAGTTTGATAAATATAATGAAATAAGGTACCTTAAAACTTGATTAAACACAAACTTTGTTTAGTTTCCCCACGTTCAAACACTGATTTAGGTTAGAGGCTTGTAGAAAGTATTATTATATTACAATTATTTCAAAGTTGGTGCATATATTGTTTACTTTTGGAAACAATATCATGTTGAAAGTTTGATACTTCTAATGAAACAAGTTACCTCAAATTGTTATTACATTTGTTTGAATGACATACTTTGTGTAGAAGTCTTACGTTCAAACGATAATTTAGCTTGTAAGTTTGTAGGAACTACGGTCTTTACTATACCCCAATTTTGGTAAGAATCCCGCTCTGGAATGCTTTACATAATTAAATAAAAACTCACAAGTTTAGAACTCTGTCATGCTCTTCAAATCTTTTACAAAACATTTATTTCATTTAGTTAATCACACATTGTTGTATCTCAAAAAATCAATCAAATTAGCGAATGAAGCCAAAATGCCATTTTTTTTATATGTCTGAGAGAGAGAGGGAAAGACCATATATCCTTACAGCTGTAGGTGCGGGAAAGTTTAAATTCAAATCATATCAATAGTTCGTGCAACAATGAACTGAAAATTATATAAAGCTTAAATTAACTACAAAACAAAGGACAATAGTCTGTGAAGCTTGCTATATATATTGTCACATGGTCCCTTGACACACATAATCTTACCATAGTCCATGAGTCTCTTGGCTATGTCCACAGCCTCTATGTTTACACACATAATCTTACCATAGTCCATGAGTCTCTT
>CABFOV010010472.1:0-16152 GCA_902141375.1 Timema poppense
AAGTAAAATGTTATTAATATTGGTCGCAAATAAATATGTTTGAATTTTTTCCACTGTTCTTCCAACCAAAATCGAGGTATAGTAGTTAGTGCATAGCTCGAGACGCGGTGCTAAATAAATACATGGGCGCCGGAACTGGGGTTTGGGAGGCATGACTAAATCTCCCCTTCCCCCTCTGTTTTTTAACAAGAGGGTCAGGTGGGGGCACCAGTCTTGTGAAAAAAAAAATTGTTTAGCAATTAAAAATATACTTATGATTCTCGATTAGGTATTCAAACTTTATTTAAAATTCACATTTCTGATTTTTTATTAAACGTATCACAATATCAAAATATATTGTAATTTTTTTCCCTCCCTAAGCCCCCCCACCTCCCTCAGTGTTTTTACTCGACCTAGTTTGACCTGAACAAAACGGGGTTGTTGTTTTTTTGCCCCCCCCCCTCGAACAATAAAAAACGTTCCGACACCCCAACCAGCATATGAGACATTAATTACAATGTCCATATTATGAGCTTTCAACCAAACCAGGCTACTATCTTCAAAGATAAAACTAATCGGTGTGTCTCAAATTTGTTATTCAATTATTTTTATCGTTATATCAAACGAAAACATTTCTTAGAATCAAAAGAAAAATATATTTTCACATATTGCACATAAGGGCATGTTACAGTCCATTTCCTATATTAAGAACCTTATCTGACAGCTATAAAAAGTTATTAGATATGCTATCATGTGTTCATGCGTTAAGCAGCAGCTGTCACTTTTGATAGATTTATCAATATACAATAACAACAATAAAATAGTAATATACTATAATTTATTGCCTAAAAAATGTATTTGATCTGAATACAGTAGCTTATATTTTCAAATAATGATCGTTTCATACCTTTTAAAATTAATTTATGGCAAGACTTCACTGGTTTTATTAAGCGTTTTTAAAAAAATTCTGGAGTGTCAAGCTATTTTATCGATTTTTCCTAAAGAATTAACATCTGTTTCGAAACGAGAGATAAGATAACATTTTTTTTTTAAATATAGAAAAACCAGGACTAATGTATTGATTAACAGCTACGATTGAAACAAAAGATAATATTCCAGTTTAAGCTCATTAAAATAATCATAGATATGATTTAATCATAAATGCGTGTATTCATGTAGGCCTACACTTCTCTAATAAAAGAGAAGGGGAGAATATTAGGTTTAAAATTGTCTTTATGGAGTAAATATTTTTCCAAAAGCACAAACAAATTCTTCAATTACAAAATATATATATATACTGTTATAATATGATCAACTTATTCAACTCACTTTTTTTTTTCAATTCAACACACTTTTTTTAATAAGATAACAAAAAAATAGTTTCAAAATGGAATACCTTTTTTTTTTTTGCCCTTTACCCCTAAAATAAAAATTCTTGTCCAGCGCAACCCACCCGCACGTAACCAGTACAAATCGCAAACTGAACTAAACTTGCCCTACTTCAACTAGAAATAGAACACGGTATTCTCATCCAGTTTAAAAGACGAAGGCTTTGGGAGCCAATGGTTTATAAAAAATAAACTTCTTTCCCCCCCGACAGTAAGCAGACTTTATTATGTTTTTATTGCCGCAAAGAAACAGACGGTTGAATAATAGGGACCTTGATAACAGTCTCTTGTTAGTGAGAAAGAGACGCACTTGTGAAAATTGAGATCAATTTGCTTAATATTTCAAGTAGGTCCAAACCTGCACTCTCATTGTTGGTTGAGAAATGTATTTGTTCGACAAAGAGTAAGGTTGATTGCATTATTGCGTGTTTACGTTGCGATTTTGTTCTTCTCCCTAGTAACTAGTTCTGCCGTGCAGGTGGCACCATATGTATCGCACTTTTGTTTACCTTTATCTTTTCGAAAAACATGCTGACACGACCATAATAATTATTCATCGTATTCTTCCAATAAATCTATATTTGGTTTGTTTATTTTTAATTTACGAGTACAAGGACTAATTTGTGTCTATCTGTGTGTGTTTGTGCTTCTGAAAAAAATTGACGAGATTGAATTAAACTTGTCATATTTAGTTTGACCTCAATAAGACGTATTTCTACATCTACACTTATAATAATAATATTAAAAAGAGGAAAAATTAGATTTTTTGTTTGTTTGTATAGGATAAACTCAAAAACTACTGGACCGATTTTAAAAATTCTTTCACCAATATAAAGCTACATTAGCAGCGAGTAACATAGGCTTTATTTTATTTTGAAAATTTAATTTATTCCTCATAAAAATGTCGATAGTCACTCATATGTTATGGTAGAGTCTATGATGATTCTTCAATATGTGTGTTGAAAATAATAATGCGGCAAGGGGGAAGGATCTAGTAATAAAGTAAAATGCTATAAATGATTTTNAGTATTCTATAATTGACATTAATCTAAGATTCCATTTTCTTTTTCTAAAATGTTCGGAAACAAAATCTGAACAATTTTAGACATATCTAGGGCTCCATAGTTTAACTAACAAGAAATGTTGATTGGTTTACCAAGAAATAAAATAGCATCGATCTTAAATGGATAAAATTGATGAAAAAAGGTTCTCAAACTTGGTCCAAAGTTATGACGTTTTTAAAATGAAATAATCGATATTGGCGTATTAAAGGTTTTTACAAGTGTAAAATTTAGAGTATTAATTTGTTATTTTCTCGATGAGTCAGTTTTCCAAAATAATTATTTGAATATTGTTCTATGATCAGACCGATTACCTTGCAAATCTCAACTATTTTAATTTATCATTTCAATAGTGCCAGTGTTGGTTGGTGACTTATTTAGTGTAAGAGAGCAGGGACACGAGGGTGAATGTTAAGGAAATGGACCTACTTGACCAAAGAAAGAGAATGGGCATACACAACCAATTTAAATATATTGTTGGTTCGACGCTATAGGTCCATTTACTATTATATAATATAATAGTCAATAATGATGCTGCAGGTCTAATCTTTCAGACGCTGTAAGTCTAAGCTGGTCCATTGCTGCAGGTCTAATCTTGTCCGACTCTGAAGATCTAATCTTGTTCGACGTTACAGGTCTAAACTTGTTCGACGCTGCAGGTCTAATCTTGTCCGACTCTGAAGATCTAATCTTGTTCGACACTGCAGGGTCTAATCTTGTCCGACTCTGAAGATCTAATCTTGTTCGACGTTACAGGTCTAGACTTGCTCGACGCTGCAGGTCTAATCTGAAGGCGGGTTAGCATTTTAAAACGAAAATAAATTAACTTAATAATGGAACATCTTTTTTTTATACTGTACTATGTTAATATGTTTTATCACCGTGTCTTACTACCCGTTGGGGTTGTACGCATATGTACTGATTATGCTAATATGTTAGGGATGAGTAAGGTTGAATTTAGAGGAAGTGTGCCCACATTTGTGTTGCGAGAGAGAGAGTGAAAAATAAGTTGTCGAAAAACTTTCCTCAGTACACCCGACCAGGGTCGGAACCTGATCTTCCTGTCATTGGCAGTCCAGTCTATTGTGAGAGTTACGCCTTAGACCATGTGGCCACAAGAGTGGAATTATATCAATAAAAAAAATAAAAAATTGCAACAATAATTATTGTAACACCCGCCTCGATGGCGTAGTTGGCTAACGCGCTAGTTTCGTGTTGAGCTAGACTGCCGATGACGGGGAGATCGAGGTCCGAATCTCGGTCGGGTGAACTGGGGGTAGTTTTCCCCAAAATTGTTTTCCACTCTCCTTCCACTCAAATGTAGGTTCACTTCCTCTAAATTTAACCTTTCCAATTCCTAACCATTAGCGTAATTAGTACTTAAGCGTATAACCCGAACGAGTAGTAAAACGCGGTGCTAAATAATAATAATAATAAACTATTGGAACTATTTTTGTGTGGGAAGGTCCCCCCACCCCCCATCCCAAAGATTCAATTTCCCCATGATGACATGATGACCTAGATTATTAAACCTAATTGATATAAGACTTTTGACCAACCCCACTGTTTGATGAGTTCTCAGAAATAGAGTCTTCTATCGTTTTTCTCTGCCGAATAAACATCGACAAGCGGGAGGGCGGGGAGGATTTAGTTCTCTACTGCGCCGCTAGATAGCTCCGATTTGATCGCGCTGTTTGCTCGCCTTAATAGCGCGGCTCAATGTAACGTTTAACTATAAACATAATGTAGCTATTTCTGCGTCGTGGCGCATACAAAATACCAACGTTGCAGCTTGGAAAGCAAATAAATAGTTAGGCCTTATATATATAAATATATACACACATTAACCAACTGAAGAGGTGCTCTGACTAACATCTTATCTAGGAGGGTTCGAACTACGATTACAAATCAGTGGAATAAACATTCACCCACCATTTGCTTTAAAGTGGAATAGAAGGGGACGCTAGAAAAGCCCAGTATATTTGGTGGATTTTATAGCAAAACGATTCTTTAAATCAGAATATATCAAATAATGTTCCAGTAAAAACATAAGAGTTTGATTTTTTCCCGTGGTGATATCAACAGTTGTTGAATATGTTGAATATCTATCGAGAGTGTCGTGAAATTTAATGACAACTTGTTCTCTTCATTTAAAAAGTTTGTCATCTAATGTCACGATTCTCATGACAGATATTTAACAAGTGTAGATATCACAACATTAAGATAATTAAACAATTTATGTTTCTACTGGGACAATATTTCATTTATTATTGGACGGTAAAAATGTTTTGCAATAAAATCTGCAAGAATACCGGCCTTTTGTCATGTCCTTTCCACTCCGGTTTAAGAAAATTGACGGAGGAGATAAGTGCAGAGCGGAAAACTTATTCCGAGGTAGCAGATAAAACAAATGGTTCGAACAAATCACGAGCTCCTTGGTTTAGATAATAGCTGAACGCTTCAGTCGAGCGTCAAATAATCTTTGTCAGTTGACATCGAGGATTATTGCTGGGAAACCATTGTTCCACCGATACCGTTGCGGGTGACGAATTTCACTGTTATATGTATAAAGCTTCTATATAAACAGTGACGGTTCGTGTATAGGCACTGCGGAACTGCAGCACCCCCTATTTCTACTTGATATTATCGATAACATTTAATATAATGAGTCCTTTTTTTCTTTCCTTATTTTTGTAGTACAATATATATTCCTTAAGCTTAATGTCAGTACTTCAGTATACATCCCTCATTTTATGAAAAAGATACAAAAAAAATGTGTATGGAACTGTGCGCTTCACAGTGCCAGCGACGTGGCGTTTGACTGTTGTGTGAATGCGCACATAGGAGAAGGTGAGGAGGAAGATGGGACTGCCAGGTAGAAAGAGCACTGTTTCTCTTGCAGTGCCGGCTCTGGCGTTATGGTTGAAGGAAGGTTTTTTTTTACTCAGCTATTCTATTTGATTCATTTTTTTCGGTTATTTTATTTAACAGAAAGACTAAATGCGCTTGCAGTACTTTCAATGGAGAAAAATTTCCTCAATTGTCATCCAGAAATCAAGAAGAAAATTATTGAACTTTTTGCGCAAATTAAAACAAGAATAATGGATTTCATTTTTAAATGAATAGATCAAGCTTGAACTGTAACAATTTAAGTTAAAGTAAATAAAAAATGTTTGTTTCTTTTGTTAAGATTTTATCAAGTTCCTGAATAAATTTTCTTTTTATACATGTTTTTTTTTCCTTTTACACAATTTTAAAACAAAGGCGAAAAATTTTCTGGATCAGCACCCCCAATAATTTTAGCTACGAGCCGCCACTGTTTATAAATGTATGTGGAACCAGGGGCGGCCCGGGTGGGATTGCTTTTTGGCGCCCCCACCCCCCTTAAATGACCGCTGTATTGTGTGTGTGTTGAAAAATATTAAAATAATCCCCAAACCTAACCTAGCCTGAAAGAAAAGAATAGCAAAATAATTTGAAGGGAAACTTCACAAATGGTAATCATATCCCAAACGTCTCACCGAGTTATTTTACGAGAACAGTTAGGATTACAAAGAAAGCTATAAGAACGTGTTTTGTAGACAATTTTCTCTTCTTTATAGATGATTACCCTACAAAAAAACTGTTTTGAGTTGACAATTTTTTTCAAGATGTTGGATGTAAAAGCATTTTTTAATAGTGACAGTCTAACGTGTTTTATTCACCATAAAAAAAACTATACGGATATGTCAAATTTCATTTGAAGATCAAAAAACGAAGACTGTGTTGCTTAACAAAGCGTCCAGACTAGATTAGGCTAGGTTGGGTTAGGTTAGGATAGGTTGGTGCTCTGTTTGGCGCCCCCATCTAGCTGGTGCCCCGGGCCCTTAGGCCACCCCTGCATGTGGCACGACGTTTGTCTAGCAATAATCCTCAATATAGGCCTAAGCTGAGGGGC
Source organism: Timema poppense (assembly GCA_902141375.1). Classification (NCBI taxonomy): domain Eukaryota; kingdom Metazoa; phylum Arthropoda; class Insecta; order Phasmatodea; family Timematidae; genus Timema; species Timema poppense. The sequence continues at coordinate 6,366 of CABFOV010010472.1, forward strand.
AAAGATAACTAACTCAACGCTCGACTGAAGCGCTCAGCTATTATCTATGTGACCTGGTGGTCTAGGGGTAAGGTGTCAGACTTCTATGCTGGTGGCCGGGGTTCAATCCTCGGTCCCGGCACAGATTTATCTGATTACCAAACCCTTCCTTCACCTCTGACAAGACATCTTGTGAATGTGGGGAATGCCAGGCCTCCACCGTGGTTCGGATTCCACGTTAAACTGTAGGTCCTCCATTTCATCTCACAATCACCCTACCATTACACATTAGCGTAAGTGCGTATAACCCGAACGGGTAGTAAGACGCGGTGCTAATAATAATAATAATAAGCTATTATCTAAACCAAGGAGGCCGTGTTCGAACTGTTTGTTTTATCTGCTACCTCGGAATAAGTTTTCCGCTCTATATTTATCTCCTCCGTCAAATTTCTTAAACCGGAGGGGTGGGGGGGAGGACGTGGTAAAAGGCCAGTGTTTTTGCAGTTGTGTTAATAAAATATATTTACATAGCGATCAGAGAGCCCAATAAATATTCTTATAAAAACAAAAACAAGTAAGTAAATTATCAACGTCTACTAAAGGACAGATCTAGACGATAATTCATACTACAACCCGGACTCTGCTGAGATATATTAAACTTTTCAGTAACCCGCTTACGTCTTGCTGAAATAATGATAAAAAAAAAATCTTGTTTCACTTATGAAAGTTTATTATGATTTAAAAAAAAGCACACGAAAACCTATCACATTGAGACCAGGGTGCATCCTTTAATATTTCTTTTATCTCCCACCAGGATTTTATTTTGGAGCCAAATGTGTTAAAAGTTTATTAAAAAAATACACTTTTCTAAAGTAGCTCCAAGGCTTCTTTGGTGCTGATTGACAGCTGACAGCTGACAGCTGATGACTTTGAAAAGTTACCAGACCAAATTACACATCCCTACGCCGAGCCATATGTACTGCAAAAACATGTGTTTAGTAGCTGTCACTTCTGACAGTCAAAATTTGGGTGTATACCTAAATGTTGACTGTCAGAAGTCAGCTGTGAGCTGTCAGTCAGCACCAAAGAAGCCACGGGGCTACTGTATCATATTCCGTATCATGACACTATATTTGCGTGACCGACGGGACAGTCCGAGTAATTTGTTCCCAGAGTGAGCCACTGTAGTTAGTTGAAGTGTAGTTAATCATTTTACTAATAGATCGCAGACGCTTACGACCGACCCAATCATCTTTGGAACGTACGCGGAATAGATTTTAAATGCCAACTGATTAGTTAGAAGATAAAGTTACAACAAAACCAGAAACAAGTCTTAATAATAATAATAGTTTAATTGGTTTTCAAGGAAATTAAATTTATAATATTTATAATTATTTACAGGTCTTCTATCTTTTCTCCCAAAGAAAATATTACTTTTGTAGTTTCTAGCCATAGTTAAAAAGTCAACTGCTTCTATTTATCAGAGTAAAAATTATTTAATAAAATGGATTTCCTTTCCCGCCCGTATTTTAAAGCATTACAACTCATCAGTCCATGAGGGCGCCATATTTAATCGTTAATGTGTTTTATATTGTTTGTTCTATGTAAAGCTGGAGGTCGAGAACCCTTCGGGGTTGGTGTTTTCCATTTTGTTCTATATGTTTCTTGTTCCATATAATAAAATCGATGTTTACAATACAATAAATAAATAAAATCGACTTACACACGATACAAATTGAATTCAAGCTACTTGGAAATAAAAAACATTTTACACTATTAAATAATTTTGTTATATACGGTTTAAGGCGTTACTCTTGCAGTGGACTAGACTGCCGATGAAGGAAAGATCGATGTTCGTATCTCGATCGGTGTACTGAGGGTGGATTTTCCAAAATGTTTTTCCACTCTCCCTCTACATAAATTCGGGTACAATTCCTCTAAATATTACTTTCTTAATCCATAAAACCATTACCGTAATTAGTACATAAACGTATGACCGAAACGGGTAGTAAGACACGGTGTTAAAAAGAAAAACTATTCTTGGCAGCCATCTTCAATGGATCACTCTGTAAGTTTGAAAGATAACGAACGTTTGGTTTTTACAAAACGGGTACAAATTACTTAAATATATATTTCTTTAATACTGTTAATTTGATCACATTTTAAATTAATTTTAAAATATTAATTAACGATATATAAATGTCCCACACATTAGTTAATCTTTGAAAAATAAATGGGTTTATTAAATTTGTTTTAAACTTTTTATTTGTGTTAGTAAAAAAAAAACATCAATTACAGCTTTAAATCTTTAGATATTTGTTTTGGAATTAATTTGAATTATTATATTTGGTTACTTATTTTCAAATGGACTTTAAAACATATAACTTGTACTCTTAGTTTAACAGATTTTACTCACAGTTAATCAGAATTTATCATAATTGGCGGATGATTAATTGTCAAACAATCTATAAGTATTGTGTTGTTTGATAGTTCTGATTTAGGTTAAAATAATAATGTTATGATCTATAAGTTCTTAAGAAAATGTGTCACTGTCAAAAATGTTGATGAAACGTTTCATGATATTTTAGTAAATTACATTTTGTACAACAATACAATACACTCTGTCTGATTTTTTGAGGAATCCCGTTTTTGAAAACTGTTTACTCATGTTACCACAAAGGCGGAAATAAAAATATTACAATTGTATTTTCATTCTTAGTCTGTTTAAATAATAATACAAGGATAAATTATATAGTAATCCATAAGCGATTATTGTTGAGAGTTTTGATAACTTTTTAATGAATTTAGTTAGTATCAAATAAGACATATTTTCTAGAATTTCAAATTTTAGTGACTTTCAATCAATGTTGGTGGTCCGAAAGTGGGCAAGGCCGAGATCGGGTTATCTAACCTAGGCCGTATTCTATGCAGCCGGGTATTGTTGGTGAAAGTAACCTGGCAACAATGCTTTTCTAAGGTGCGTTGTCGATTAATTGTACTGTTTAAATAACTTTGTTATTGTTTCGAAGTTTTTTTAAAATGTTTGAGATTTATTTTTTCTCCAATAAATTTCAAGAAACAAAATAATAAAATAAAAACTATGGCTTTTTTTGTTGTTGTTGTTGTTTGGGGAGACATTGCATCTATTTGACGATTTGGTGCATAAATTCAACGACTTTAGGGAATTGATAGCTGTCAATAGTCAATGACCAATGTAAATAAAATTTACAGGTTAGGTTTGCATAAATCATTTACAAATTGCCAAATTTTGTATTTTACGACGTTTATCAAAAAGGAGAATAAGGTCACATTGTATGTTGGTTGAAGCCTGGTCTAAGGCATCATTGTTGCAAATTACTGGATTGTCAATTACGGGGAGACCAGGGCTTGAATCTTCGCCGGATGTGCTAGGGTGTGGGGGTTAACGCTAAATGTTCTCTCATTCTCCCTCCACGCAAATACAAACACATTTACTCTAAAATATGCCTTTTTCATCCATATCCAATGTGTTTAAATATATGTATTAGCCGGATGGATAGGAGATGGAAGTGCACAGAAAAAACTAATAATCAAAAATTCCTATTCCCTCCTCTGACCATACGAAAATTTGTTTAAATTTTGAAGGTAAGAAATATAAAATGAAGTCTAGCCTTCTATACTCTATCTACGTTAGGAGAGGTGGTAAACAACAGCTAGGAAAAGTTACAATGTATCCAATCGCCAAACCATATGACAATATGTTGTCACTTTTAGCAGTCAAAACTTTCACAACAAACAATTTGTTTTTAATTTTGTTTCTCTTTTAATAATTTTTACAAAAAAAAAAATTGAAAATAGCCGTATTGGATGTTTAATTTTTTTGGGGGAAGCAGCGTCTGTGATTCACTTAAAAATGTTTCTCAAACCAGAGATTCTAAAATGATGCGTTCACTTTATAAATCAAAATGGAGAACCAACCGATACTATTTACGCCATACAAACCGTCTTGTTGGCTGTGTTCATGCGCTGTTTACAAAATAAAAAGTTTTAGTTTCAAAACTAATATTTTGTATGGCTAAGTTATAAAAAACATTTATTTATTTTGGTCACCAGATTTGTATGTACTATGATATCTATCTATCTATTGTTGCCACAACTGCAAAACGAAAAACATAATAGCTTTATTAATATCATATTTTGTTCTTTCAAAGAGTTACGAAAACACCAATTATACAATAATCCTTAGGTAAGTATTAGTAGAATGGTTTAGTAAAAACGTTTTATTGATAATATAATATTAGTAAGTAAATAATTATTTTCGAATAGAATTAGTCACGTTCAGCCTGTGTCGCACGCAGAAATTTTCTTTAAAGGAGGGAGGGTGACAAACAATAAAAGTTGTGTTCAGAATCAAATTTCGATGAAAGGGGGGGGGACACTAAGGGGACACAGCTCCATAATCACTTAATGCGAAGGAAGACAATTTATGAATATTAAATGGCACTAGACATTATTTCAATCCTTTTTAAGGTAAATAAGGGCAGCTATTTCAATAATGTGCAAGTGACCTTAGTTTAGATACAATGTGTCAAAGCTATTTTTCCAGTAATTTTTTTCCAATTTGTAACTTTTGGTGACCTTTTAACGTGTGTGATGTAGGCTTACCATAGTATTTCCCCCAGACACCGGGACATTTTTAGTGTTTTACTTGAAAGAAAAGATTAGGTGGGGGCGGAACCTTATTTGTTTATGAGGAGAGGGGGGCAGTTAGAAAAATAAATAGTTTTTCCCTCCAACCCGAAGGGTAATTCAAGGGTCCTTTGCAAGAAAATGTTGCAAAATAATTTTTATTTCACCTACCTCAAACTATTCGGCGGGGGTTTTTTCGTTGAAAATTTAAATGATTTTAAAAGCTTTTCAGAGTAATCCTTGTCCGGAATTTAAAAAAAAAGTTTCCTCCAGAGTCTAGAATCTATATAACGTAGTTTTCACCGAGATTTTCTTTTTTTTAAATGGATGCTCTTGAAGCTATTTGGAGCAATCCTTTGCTGGCAAATTTTTTTAGAAAAAGAGGTCTGGGGGCGGCTGCATTTTTGGCCCCCCTCCTCCCGGGTGCGCCATTGCAGATTCAGCCAATGTTTGCAATAAAGTATCTTCTGTTAGTTGTCATTTATCATCTCTTTTTATCATAGATAGAGTGTAGTTTTTTTAATATGACTTTTGTTGACTTCCCATCTTTCCTTTCTAAAGTACATTCCACCCCTGTTTTTTACTCCAACTTAATGCTCAACCATTCAACCTTACCGAAATTTCCGCTCTACGTAGCCCCTTCTTCCCCCACTCCTCACTCATTATTTATCCTCTTCCTTCAAGTCAAACGTTTCAACAACAATTATATTGTGTTTAAATATCTTTATTTCCAAACTCTTGTGTTTAGAATCAACAACAATGGCATTCAAACTTGTAACTAGTTTCGGCAGATTGTCGTCTGCTTGCGTTCCATCGAGGAGCGTAATAGAAAGAGAAGTAATACAAAAAATAGGTTTAAAGAAAACGGTCTTCGTATTGGTCAAAGGAAGGAATTCCCCACCAATGCGCGCTCGTTTAACAAAACACTCGCTTTGCGTCGCTCGCTTGTTTGCAGTTTATACTGTTTGTCTGGCTGTTGTGTGTTTGTATTTTGATCGGATATACAAGCGTGTTTGGAATTGTGTCTCGTTTTTATTTTAATAGCGGTTTATCGGTTTGTGTATAGTCCTGACTATCTATGTTTCGTGTTGTGACGTTGGTTGATAGTCTGTGAAAGACTGTGCTATTAGTTCAACTGGTGTCTGCGTGGGTTTTTTAAAGGTGGGCTATTTTAGTTTATATCACTATTTTTATGAAGCAAGGTCGAAGCCTCAACTAAGTTTTCTGCACGTAAGTTCATGGCTGTATACTGTCTCTGTGAGCCTAACATAACATCGCCGGGAAAGTGAAACGCATGGGGAAGTTAAACACGATATTCTTACACATTTGGAAAGGGAATATACTATTCATTATATTATTTAAAAGTTGCCTAAAGCCACTCGATTATTCGAAATAATATAAGAAGGCCACAACGTGGTCAACATTATAACATAATATAAATATTTGCCCATCACAATTTAGTCCTAAAAATTACATATTTGTGAAACAAAAATTTTTCATCTCGAAATTTTGACAAAAAAATGTTTATTTTAATTTAGTACACATGCTTTTGTAAACAACAACTAAAACTTTTATATTCAGATGTTGGAATAATTGTATTATGAATGAAGGAATGAATGGAGGTAATTAACAGATATTCCATTTAAAAAGGAATAAATCAAAGTTACAATAGTTATAAGCGTGTTTAGTTTACGTTTGGGGGTATTGTTATTGTTGTTGTTATTATTATTATTATTATTATTATTATTATTATTATTATTATTATTAGCACCGCGTCTTACCACCCGTTCGGGTTATACGCACTTACGCTAATGTGTAATGGTAGGGTGATTGTGAGATGAAATGGAGGACCTAAAGTTTATCGTGGAATCCGAACCACGGTGGAGGCCTGGCATTCCCCACATTCACAATTTGGGTGTAAGACGAGGTAAACCAGCCTTAAGGCTGTTCAAGAGTAAAAATAAGAAATTTAAAATTTCTTATTTTATAATGGTGAATCTTTCTAATAATTTACATTAAAAAATACTAAATATGCTAAATAAATGATTTAAAAAAAAGCAAAATTATTGCTCTATATTGTTTAAAAAATAAAAATATTTAATCTAACTCAGGTAACTAATTTGTCCAAATATTAAATAATAAAGGTAAAACGATAAAAAAAAATTACATAGATATGCAAATAGTAAATTATAGAATAATGAGCGTTATAATATTTTAGGCACGCTTTATGCTATATAGTTTCCTGTATATAAATTTTTATTTATATAAATATTGCGTGGGATGGAGTGTGGAAAACTATTTTGATAAAACCACCCCCTCAGTACATCCGACCGAGACTCTAACCTCGACCTCGCCGGTGGTCTAATGGTACTTCGAGAATAGCGCGTTAGACCATGCGACCATCGAAGCGAGTCAGCAACATTTAATAAACCATTTATTTTCAATACTTAAGGCCTATGTACATAAATTGCAATTTTGGTTCGAAGAATCTTTAAAATTTCACCGCCCAAATTACGTTTATTAACTTTCCAAAAATGTAAGCCTATTATGAAATATGCACGCACACAAACTTTCACTAAATAACTTAAATTTATAAATAATATATATTTATACATATATATACTAATCAAATAAACGTTTAATAAAATGCAATCGTGACAATATTTGTATTTGAACCATTTGCACCTTCACGTCTGTTACTGTGGGTTTCCCTTTAAATGTCTTTCCTCCAAGATACCGTGAGGGCCACATATAGCCCGTGGGTCGTCATTTGTACAACACTGATCTGAAACAAGTTTGTACAAAATGCGGCACGGCAGCTCAAATTAAACAACAGTAAAACTCCGTTATATCGAACCCCGGTCGTCAGAAATTCCTGATAATCCAAACATACTTTTCGGAAAAAGGGGGGGGAGGGGGAAATCGAAGAAAAATTAAATATTTCATTGGTTAACTAGCTTAACGTTAAAAAAGAATTGTAAGAAGTGATATATAACCGGCCTCGGTGGCGTAGTTGACTAACGCGATANCAGAAATTCCTGATAATCCAAACATACTTTTCGGAAAAAGGGGGGGGGAGGGGGAAATCGAAGAAAAATTAAATATTTCATTGGTTAACTAGCTTAACGTTAAAAAAGAATTGTAAGAAGTGATATATAACCGGCCTCGGTGGCGTAGTTGACTAACGCGATAGTTTCGTGTCGACTTAGACTTTTGAGGACGGCGAGATCGTTTTAATCTCGCTCGGGTGAACTGGGGTGTCCCTCCCCTAAATTGTTTTCCAATCACCCTCCACGCAAATACGAGTTCACTTCCTTTAATTTCAACTTTCCAATTGCTAATCCACTAGCGTAATTAGTACTTAGGCGTATAACCCGAACGGGTAGTAAGACGCAGTGCTAAATAAAATGTTATATGATAATAAATTCTTAATATTTACATGTTGTAGTCAACGCAATTTGTTTTCATATAACTAAAGATAAATACACGACATATTACGTGTTTTCCATCAGTTAAATAAATGAAAATTTGATTAAACTCATTCAACTGTAATTTAAAAATGAATATAAATACTGAATCTCCGTATTCCCCCGCATAATCCGAATTTTTCGCTAATACGAACAAGCTTCGATCCCAATAAGTCGGATTAACAAGTGAACTAAACAATAAGTTGTGATCTTGGTAAACTGACGGCAAATTAGCGATAATTTATATTTGCTGTATGTTTTCTATCGAATCAATTCCTCGTGTAATGTTACCTTGTGTAGGAAAAACACCTTGATCTAGTAATAGTTGTCTATGGTTGGTACTCCTTATTTTAGTTAAGAGGGGGCGGGGGAAGGACCCGGCTGCTGCGTATAACGGTCCTTTTGTTTTTTTTCGCAAGCCCACACGTGTCTGCCAATGTCACGTGGGTTGACTAAGCACAAAGCACAACCAACATAGCGGTAAATGCTTAGAAAAAATTTCTCGGAAATACACACTCGAGTCTCGAGATAAGGCCCTTTCACACTGACACCTTTAAAGACACAGTGTCGAGCCACTAAACGTCAGCCTTTCACACGATCCACTTTAAAGATACAATGTGGAGCCACTAAACGTCAGCCTTTCACACGATTCACTTTAAACACACAGTGTGGAGCCACTAAACGTCAGCATTTCACACGGTCCACTTTAAAGATACAATGTGGAGCCACTAAACGTCAGAATTTCACACGGTCCACTTTAAACACACAGTGTGGAGCCACTAAACGTCAGCCTTTCACACGGTCCAATTTAAAGAGACAATGTGTATCCACAAAACGTCAGCCTTTTACACGAATCACTTTAAAGATACAATGTGGAGCCACTAAACGTCAGCATTTCACACGGTCCACTTTAAAGATACAATGTGGAGCCACTAAACGTCATCATTTCACACGGCCCACTTTAAAGATACAATGTGGATCCACTAAACGTCAGCATTTCACACAGTCCACTTTAAAGACACAGTGTGGAGCCACTAAACGTCAGCCTTTCACACGGTCCAATTTAAAGATACAATGTGTATCCACAAAACGTCAGCCTTTTACACGAATCACTTTAAAGAAACAATGTGGAGCCACTAAACGTCAGCATTTCACACGGTCCACTTTAAAGACACACTGTGATGCCACAATTAACACTAAATTGGCGAAGGAGATGACGAGACTAACGCATTTGTCAGCGTGTCCACAGATTACATAATGCTTATAATCTTAACGGATGCTGTGAAAAAAAAAAGAAGATAATCTGACCGAAAACCAAAACAAATTTTATATTTTCATAGTCAAGTCACGTGGCCTACAGCTGTCACTTTTGAAAGATAGGGTCTGATACCTTAGTTCGGTGAGTAGCGTGTTTGTCTTGTCTATTGAGCTAAAGGTCCTGGGTACGATTCCTGACATGGCCGAAAAATTATAATCGGTGAAATGTGGGTGATGAATTAACGGCCGGAGGGCTTGGTGTTGTGTCTGTTCTAGTCATAAGTTAGATTATAAATCGTGTGTTGATATAATTGGTCGGTTCGGAAAGAGCACGTTACCACGGTGGAGGCCTGGCATTCCCCACATTCACAAGATGTCTTGTCAGAGGTGAAGGAAGGGTTTGGTAATCAGATAAA
>CABFOV010010473.1:0-10226 GCA_902141375.1 Timema poppense
AACAAGCTCTGCTTACCCTGGTCAAATAGGGACAGAGTGGGAGAGAACATATCACAGGTACAGTTTTAACAAGCTCTGCTTAACCTGGTCAAATGGGGATAGAGTGGGGGACACCATATCACAGGTACAGTTTTAACAAGCTCTGCTTACTGTGACAACACTCCATGACAAGCGACTGCAATTGTGGTGAAAATTTATATTTAAAGCCCCTTGGTCTTCGAGCGCGGCTTGTTCTAATGTCCCAGTCACGCCACTGCTTGCTCAATATAATATTTATGTTAGGAGCCCCTTGAGTCCTAGACCTTCTTTAGTTCACGTGTCTGGTGGAAAACGTTTGCAAAATATCATATGAAGAATCTTCGAACAGAACGCTTAGAGCAGGTTCCTCTTTAGTGACCAAATTTTATCTTGGTGATTACTGGAACAGACATTTTTAAAATCACTAATGGGATCCACAGAAGGTGGGTGCCATTTAAATGGTGCACAGCAAGCCTTCTTATTATATCGATGTTCTTACTGTATCTTTCGTGTTGAGCTAGACTGCCGAGGACGGGGAGATCGAGGTTCGAATCTCACTCGGGTGAACTAGGATGATTTTTTCTTAAATGGTTTTCTACTCTCCCTCCACGCTAATGCGGGTTAACTTCTTCAATATTAAACCTTCCCAACGCCTAACTAATTAGTATAGTTAGTACTTAAGCGTATAACCCGAACGGGTAGTAAGACGCGGTGTTAAGTATTATTTTATTCTATCGTGACTACCCGGAGAAAGAAAGTATTGTGCATTTTTTTTTTCTATATCGTCTGAGTTTTTAATATCGGGCTTGAACCGAAACCACTTTACCGTTCAGGCTGAAGATTGTTATCTAGAGTTTTCACTTGGTTCTCTAGAGATAATTTTGAAATTATCTATAAAAAAATAATCTAAAATTGAAGGTACTTTACTTGTGTGCGTGAAGAGAAAAATCGCTCTACTTGAAACCGGCTCTAACGATCTAGACATCGTTTAGTATTTTAAACAAAATGGAGCATCTATCTTTTTCGGGAAATGTACCTAGACGCTGCCTTAAATTATCAGATATGTCCGGTTTTGATATCTCCAAAAATCTTTGAGATGAGAAATAACACATCATTGTAAAGTTGTGGGACTAAAAAAAAAAAAATTATTGAAATATATTTTTTTAAATCAATAGTCTCCGAGTATTAATAAAATATTTTCCTTTAATGAAGGTCTGGTAGATGAATAGTTGATTGTAATGCTTTTAGGTAAACAATGTTGTTACATTTTTCTCGATATGTTTCTGAAACATTGTATATTATTACAGTCGTGCGTCGATAATGCGGACGTCAAAATTCCGGATCGTCGATAATCCAGCTCTCCAAGAAAAAAAAACTTATTTATCAAAATAACCACAGTGGTGTTAAATATCGCAAACATGGTCACCAAAAAAACTCAACTCAATTCTTGTTTAAAAAAAATTTATACTTTTTTTTCGTTTTTATATTTTTGCCTTATAATATTTTTTTACAGAATTTGTGATATTTATCAACAACACGAACAAAATTTATGTTCCTTTTTTAAATAAAGTGAAAATGTTTCTACCTTAACATTGAATTTTCGTAAGAAGACCGTTTATGCTTATTATTCTATATTTGGTAGAAGTACTATATTTTCAAAAATCCAAACTGGGTTGATCCCTAATTAGTCCAAATTATCGACCCTCTATTGTGTATTAATTCTCATATCCTACAAGTTTTGAGTAAATATCTACATTTTCTGTTAAAAGAGTGAGAAAATATAAGCAGTGCCCCATATTATTTATTATTAATTACCCGCCTCGGTGGCGTAGTTGACAAACGCGCTAGTCGTGTTGAGCTCGACTGCTGAGGACGGGGAGATCGAGGTTCGAATCTCGGTCGGGTGAACTGGGGGTGGTTTTTCCTAAATGGTTTTACACTCTCCCTCCACGAAAATGTGGGTTCATTTCCTCTAATTCAACCTTCCCAATTCCTAATCCATTAGCGTAATTAGTACTTAAAGCGTATAACCCGAACGGTTAGTAAGAGACGGTGCTAAATATTAATAATAAAAAATATTTTTAAATTATTGTGTTTGGACAAAGGTAATAAACCAGTGTTATTGAATGGACCTATGTATATAGTAATTAAAGGGATAGGAAATTGTATATATTAGTAGCGAACTAGGCTACTCACTCAAACTATAATATTAGTACATTCAAGTTTAATATAAGCTATAAAATTGTTTTGACATTGCCTTGATTATTTTTTAAAGTAGAATCTCGCTAAATCGTACTGACATGACAAGTCATTATTTGCTCTCGTTGATAGAGCGACTTGTGTGTCGTGTTCAAATTGTATCGCTCCTCCGGACTGCGCGGGAAAACACTATTTCAATGAATGTGTTGCGGAAAGCTAAGAATGAAGCGTCTGGATGATTTGTCAATACTCGTCACTGGGTATATAAATCATTTTTGACAGATCTTATATTTAAATATTTGATCAACTAACTTTAATTTTTAAAAAGAAACACTTAAATTAAATACAATTAAAATTCAGTTACTCATTTAACCTTTATTTATTTATGGTATTTAACGTGCACTTTTTCAATTATATGATTAAATCAGTACGGGACCTGTAAAATAACTTAAATCTAGGACACACACAACACCCAGTCTCCACCCGTTAAACAATCAATGCGAAAGGGTAAACCCGAATTTCCCCAATGATAAACTTTTTTTGCTATTCCAGGAATTGAACCTGGGACCTTGAGCCCTGTCTACAGACACGCTACTGAATAAGCTGTTCGACTTGAAATTGTCTAATGTGTGATGTATTGTTTAACGCGAACGAAGCCGCGAGAAAAATGTCGTTTGAAAAAATATTTTTTCAAATTTAGAAGTCTCTCTCTCTATATATATATATAGAGAGAGAGAGAGAGAGAGAGAGAGAGAGAGAGAGAGAGAGAGAAAAGAACCCACTATAATGTTAAATGAACCAATAATTTGAAAATAAGTCGCAAACAATTTAATTTTATTCAAATAAAAATCTAGATTGATAAATCTGAAGAAAGAACGCTAGAACAAACTATTGGCCGTTGCTCGTTTATGAGAATTGAAGAATATTGGTGATTTACTTATAAATTGGGAAAAATAAAATGTATTTAGTTCAAATATTTGTCCATAGAAGTAGTCATACCGGTAATATCTGAATATCTTTAATGTTGTATTGAATAAATGTGTGTTTATAAATTCCGCCTCATTGCAATAGTAATAAATATATAAATACAATTTAAATATTTATCCCAGCTCATTATTGTTAAATTAAATATATGTTACTATATTATTATTTTTTACGACACCTCGGGGGGAAAAGTAATGTCATTGTCAAAAAAAATAGAACTTGAAACATAAAGAGTTGTTCTCGTGATGCTGTCTGTCTGTCTGTCTGTCTGTAACATCGGCCTAGGGTCTTAACTATTTTACCGATTGGACTAAAACTTGTTATCAGGAGTTTTCATAAGGTCTCCTCAAGATTTTTTTGTAATTAGATATCCAAACCTAAAATTAAAAGTAGTTTACTGAAGGGCAAAAATAGACAAACTAGATTCTATCAAAATTTCACTCTAACTGTTTTGATTACATTTTATATCTGGACATTGTTTATCATAATAAACACGATGACAATTCTCATTTTTTCATTAAAATTCCTTTGAGAATACTATACATATGGAAAATTTTCCTATTTTCATAATTTCTCCGCAACTATTTGAGATAAGAAATAACTTATCATTGAAAAATTGTAGTACTATTAAAGATTTTTTTAAATTCATATTTGTTTTAAAAAAAACCAATCACATCTGAGCTATAAGATGAAAATATATATATATATATATATATACTTTTTAACTAAGGTCAGTAAAAATGAATTTGATTCTTATGCTCTTTGGTGGACAAAGATGTCACTCTTTGCCCAATTTGTCTGTAACAATGTTCCTAGTTCCTAATGCCATAGACTAAGTAACAGTGAATATTATTATTTCATTTTTATGTTTGAGGAAGTGCTTCTAAAAAATGTATAGACCTATTATTTCTTTTCACAAATCTTACGAGTTTTTAGTAAGGGTATTTTTTAAGATAAAAGAGGGAGAATGTCAGTGCGATGTACCGTACCATTTCATGTTAACCACATCGATGGCTTTGGTTACCTGGCGGTCTAGGGGTAAGGTGTCGGACTTTTGTGTTGGGGGTCCGGGGTTCAATCCTCACTCCCGGCACAGATTTATCTGATTACCAAACCTTTCCTTCACCTCTGACAAGACATCTTGTGAATGTTGGGAATGCCAGGCCTCCACCTTGGTTCGGATTCCACGTTAAACTGTAGGTCCTCCATTTGATCTCACAATCACCCTACCATTATACATTAGAGTAAGTGCGTGCAACCTGAACTGTTAGGTAAGACATGGTGCTAATAATAATAATAATAATAATAATACATCGGTGGCCGAATTGTCTAACGCGTCACTCTCGTAATATACTAGATTGCTGGTGACTAGAAGATCTGGGTTCGAATCCCAACCGGATGTATTGAGAGTGGTTTTCCAGAGTTTCCTCCTTCTCCCTCTAAATAATAATTTACTCATCCATATTCTAACATCGAAATCAATATAAATATAACCCGTAGGGTGAGTAAGACGTGGCGGGGGGAAAATAACACAAGTCTCACTTATTACCATGGTTTTAAAAGCTATGGCTATTTTTTTTAATTACGCTAATTTGCTAAGGATGAGAAAGGTCGCATGTGCGTGGAGAGAGAGTTGTAGACTATTTAAGAAAAACTACCCTCAGTACACCAGATCCAGATTCGAGCCCCGATCTACCCATTATTGGCAGTTTGGCCTATTATGAGAGAGAGGCTCTTTTACCGAAGCGGGTGAGTTATAGTTAAAAATATATATATTTAAGAGCTGAATACTTTTCCCAATTTCAATGTTTTGGTGGTTTTTTTTGTGGGATCCAATTTGAAAGTATCACGCCAGAAGATTCTTTAAAGTGATAATAATAGTTTCATTTTATATTTGAGTTGAAAAGAACTTCATTCAACCAACAAGTTCTAATTCAATTCTGCGTTTTCGCTTCCATCCGGTGCTTCATGGCCTTGTCGTATCAAAGGAAAGCGACGTGAATAGTACGTATGTGGAATTCTTTGTGTTCACTTCCATTTCCCATCCGAGTTATTGTTAGTGACGTCTCGACTCGGAAATAAATAACAAAATTGTGTTTTATTTATTTGCCACAAAACATATTTTGAATGTTAAATATATACCTTTATTTTTACCAAACAAGTTTAGAAAGTGTTGAATACCACGTTCAGTTCTATAAGTAATCATACTCAAACTTAAATACTATCATCATCAAAATCATCATCATCACCATCATAAACGGTTTTGTAGCCGGGTCAGTCTAGTAAAATAATGCTTCCATTTCCACGGTATTTTCATCATTCTTCACCTCTCACTCACACACTTGCTGTTATCTGCTTCTATCATCTCTTATTTTAGTAATTTCCTGTACTCTAATTGGTCCTTTTGCCTTCTCTCAGCCATCGGCATTCTCTTTAACATGTATCTTGGTTGTTATTTTTATAATATCGTACATATACTCGTGTATGTATATGAACTTTTCGAATTTCATCCGATGAAAATTCAATAAGCAAAAGCTGAGGAAAATCTCAACGAGTATTGTTTTGTATCTATCATACTGTAATAAAATGGTGGAAGTAAATTTTAATTAACACTGACACCCCGTTAACATAATGAGCTATGTTTATGAATTTTGACGTGAATACGTCTTTAAATTTGCTACCATACGGGGGCAACCCAAAAAACCTAATGATAACAAAATCGGGGGATACAGTTTGGCATTGTAGTTTCGAATCTATCCTCTACATCAAAAATTAAATTATACCACTGGATATCTAAAGGATCAAAGAATGAATTACGATACGCGAGAACAGTGACGCATCGCGCGCGGTGGAGGGGGAAGCGCCGCCATTTTGAGGTTATTTTGCTGCGTATCGATATTTGCAACTAGTATAACTTTTGACTCGGAGAAGCTACGATTTTCGTTTGAGTTCTAATCGTCAACTGTCGCAAAAATATATCGATTGTATATAAAACATTAGTTTAAAGTAGTGACATTGAATATATTAAGGTTTTAGAATAAAAAATATATAACCCGTTACATAAACGTATTCACGTACAACACACGGCCGTGTCCATGACACAGCCACATCCCATTTTTTTTTTATCGCAATCAATGTGATGGTTTTTGCATGAAAGATTATAACAGCTGATAGAAAAGGCCAAAAATTAGTGTTTTGTATCTGCCATCTTAAAACAAATTGGTGGACTAAATTTTTTTGCTGGCGTTTATGCTAACCGAACGTTCGCGCTATGTCCGTGCAAAATTTTAGCGCAAATGTACACACTTTGTGTACGCACTTTTGTTCATGCCCTAGTCTAGTGGCACACTGAATGTTCCTGTAGACGGCACTAAGGCATACTCGAGTATGCGTATGCTCAGAGATACTTTACTCAACCGAACAGGAAATAGGCGTTTATTTGTTATTCTTCGAACACTAATCGAACTTTTGTGTAAGAAACTACACGCTCATGTTTATAATCAATTTCTCATCTCTTTTATTGTCAACCATTATGTCATCTTGAAAGTAAGTAAAGTGAATCTTTAAAAATTTGATTTATATATTTCTAAAATATATTATCGAAAGCAACTAGGTATATACATTTAATTTTCTATTCTCAATAATATAACTTCAAATTTTGGCGAGCCACCCGTTGAGAATCATTTCCATAGAACAGTGTTATTCACCTTGGGGCGCGCAAAGATATCTTATGTGGTAGATAAAGGGTACTAAACTATGGGAATATATATATTTACATCCATTACTCTTTTCAGATTATGATATGAGTCAGTTTATTATTCAAGCTATATATTTTTCCACTACCGGCTTGTTAGTACTGTCGTAGTTTCATATGTCTTACAATCTAGCTCAAGCTTAGGACAGGCACAACATCCAGTCCCCAACCGTTAATTTAGCATTGTGATAGAGTAGACCCATATTTCACTAATGATACATTTTTCAGCCATGCCGGGAATCGAACCCGGGACCCTTAGCTCAGTAGACATACACGCTACCGACTGAGCTAAGGTGTTGGATAAATTTACACATAAATATATATCATCTAAAACATATTATTTAATAAATTATGTTGGATTAATTTATTTTATATATGATATATTAAAGAGTATAACTCGCATTCTGCATCTACACCATTGTAGGTATACAGTTGAAGATGTCTGGGGGTATGCGAACAAGAAAGGTTGAATACCACTACTTTAGAATTTTCTACCAGCGAAGGAGGTTGGCAACGTTTTTAATTCTCAAAAAAATAAATAGGTAGCTTATGTTTCTACAACGGTACGTAATGGAAACCAATCTCCAAGTTTTACCAAGACTTCTATTATACGTGTATGAAGGCAATTTGCCCTTTTCTTCCCCAAGGTTAGTCATATTGAAAGGACCTACCCTGCCCCCCACCCCCCACCCCGCACCTCGTGAGAGTCTTTGACCATGTCCCATTGGCCACAGCTGAGTGCTTGTCAAATGAATAAAGAGATTGTGGGGGTGTGTAGGATAGGCAATACGTCAGAGGAGGTCTTTTGACCGTGTTAGGAGGGAGTTGAATGGGGCCAACATTGCACAATAGCTGAGGGTTTTCAATGGAAGGGGGAAGGGGGGGTACTATATACCGTGAATCACAAGTAGGGTATGAAACCCTTGGTTGAAAATAAGCTGTCGTGTGTATAAGTGAGGATAGGGTCTGTTATATTAAGAGGCTTACGAAGAGAAATGAAAATGTTTCAAAAGAAATAAAGCTTTAATAATACCTTGCCGTAGGTGAGACACGAGCCCAAAGGCGTCAGTCTCTCACTGTCTGGTTTGCAGATGATGGATAGTCTAGGGTTCGAATCACGTCTAGATGCAGTGAGGTACTTTTGTCATAAATGGTTTCACACTTTCTATCCCAGCAAACGTTGGGCACATTTTATCTAATATTAAACTTATATAATCCCTACCACATTATTAGAAATATACACGTCGGTTAACACGTTGAATAAACGTCAATATCGTATATTATTGTTTTGACAGTTAGAAAAAGGGTCGAGTGTTCGAATCTTGACTGTGATTATGGAGGTTGGTTTTCCTAAAATAGTTTCCCACCCTCCCTTTACGCTAAAGTGGGTGCATTTCTAACAGCACGCGATCGTATCAATCCCGGTGTCCTTGGTTTGGATCCTGACCAATTTAATATACTACCAGATCACCCTGGATTCACGTGCGTCAGTTTGTATCTCAGCTATAGATCAACATATCTAAGTAAATTATGTTAGGGCACCAGTTAGCCTCACACGTTTCCTATATACGATTAGACTTGGTTTTATTAAGATAAAAGATAACATAAATAGTGTTATCACGAGTGTTTAATAAACGTCCTCTTTGTTTGCTGGTGTTATCACGAGTGTTTAATAAACGTCCTCTTTGTTTGCTGGTGTTATCACGAGTGTTTAATACACTTCATCTGTGTTTACTGGTGTTATCACGAGTGTTTAATAAACGTCCTCTCTGTTAGCTGGTGTTATCACGAGTGTTTAATACACTTCCTCTGTGTTATACTTGTGTTATCACGAGTGATTAATACACTTCCTATCTGTTAGCTGGTGTTATCACGAGTGATTAATACACGTCCACTCTGTTTACTGGTGTTATCACGAGTGATTAATACACTTCCTCTTTGTTTGCTGGTGTTATCACGAGTGGTTAACACACGTCCACTCTGTTTGCTGGTGTTATCACGAGTGATTAATACACTTCCTCTGTGTTAGCTAGTGTTATCACGAGTGATTAATACACTTCCTCTTTGTTTGCTGGTGTTATCACGAGTGGTTAACACACGTCCACCCTGTTTGCTGGTGTTATCACGAGTGATTTATACACGTCTTCTCTGTTTGCTGGTGTTATCACGAGTGTTTAATACACTTCCTCTCTGTTAGCTGGTGTTATCACGAGTGTTTAACAAACGTCCACTCTGTTTGCTGGTGTTATCACGAGTGTTTGTTACAATAGCTGACACGAAGGCTTCTTACAACCCTCCCCACGTCCCCTTGGATAATTTCACTTCTTGGAAAGAAATCGGTAAAGGTCTCTTTCATTATCATTTTTAAAAATATGACTCGGTTCGGGGAGATATTTTACAATTTGTCCTGTTCTTTGCTGCTGGTTTTTAAGGATCGTAAATACTAAAATAATAAATATTTATTGTACTTTTATTATATAAAGTGAGACCAAGTGACGCATCAGTCCGTCCTTCATTAAAACTGATGACTCCTGCCAAAGTTAACAAGAAATATATGCCATCCTTCACATTTCCTTCATAGCCGGACCTTTCTTTTTCCTTATACATCTTTGACTACATCTCATCCCTCTAATTTTTCTATGTCAATTCACAAAAACATGCCATATTTGTGTAGGCAGACTTTTTATTACAACTGGATGCTCCTCCCTGACGTAAGGCCCCGATCCTCGCGAGCGAGCACGAAAGATCCTACAGATTTTGCCGGAAAGATACTTTCATATATCTTCCGAGGATATTTCACACACCACAATCGACATGGGCCTGATGGATTCATTTACCATCCAAAGGAAGTCGTGCTGTTGATGTTTGTCGCTCAAGAATAATCCATTGAACTCCGGAAGGTACCTTACCCTAAGATCACCGAAGTCTTATCTATCTTCCTCCTACTCCACTAGGGTAATTGATAGGGCGAATAGCCCTGACGAGTGGTAAGTCACTGAGAACTGATAATATTAAGTTTTATACAGCTCTGTGATATTTTTGTTATTAGTAGTAGTAGTATCGCGTCTCACTACCCGTTAGAGTTGTACGCACTTACGCTAATGTGTAATGGTAGGGTGATTGTGAGATGAAATGGAGGACCTACAGTTTAACGTGGGATCCGAACCACGGTGGAGGCCTGGCATTTCCTACATTCACAAGATGTCTTGTCAGAGGTGAAGGAAGGGTTTGGTAATCAGATAAATCTGTGCCGGGACCGAGGATTGAACCC
>CABFOV010010474.1:0-16140 GCA_902141375.1 Timema poppense
GGTGTATTTATTGTTCTTTTATAAGGGTGTATTTATTGCTCCTTGATAAAGGTTTATTTATTGCTTCTTGACAAAGGTTTATGTATTGCTCCTTGATAAGGGTGTATTTATTGCTCCTTTCTAATGGCGTATTTATTACTCCCTGATAAAGGTGTATTTATTGTTCTTTGATAAGGGTGTGTAACTAGTTACAAGTTAATGTTATATCAAATGGGCCGCCACCCGTGATGAACTCCAACACAAGAGCACGAGCTCTAACCTTGGCTCTCCAACCGACACAACTGACTGAGCGGAGCTTTCGACCGACTGACTGCTCGGGGCTCGATCCGCGGCCGGCCGGAAACGAATGAGGTTTACCGCGGCCAGACGAAGTTATCACTTCCGCCGCTAGGACCATCTGGAATAATCTACCTGTTGCCGGATCCATCCTCTGATGTCATGTTTGTTCTATCGGCTTACCCCTTCTTCCCTTACCCCTTCTCTCTGGGGGTGCAATAATGAGTATATATTGGGATGCGGGTTTTCACCGACCACCGACTGACCTAGTGAGGACGGCAACTAGGGGCCGTGATTTATTTAATGTACAAAATTCCATTTTCGGCGTAAGGGGGGATATCTTGTCTAAATTGTTGTTTGGGGACTTATAACTATTTAAACTTAGAACTATGAAATGTTTCGCGCAGGTCATTGTGAATGCGCTTGCTTTCTCTCTCCTCTTACGAAGTTAAATTAATTCTAATTGTACTATTTCATTTTGTAATATATACATTATGTATATTTAATTTTATGTATATATTTTCGGCCACGCTTTGGCAAACTCTGCGTCTCAGGCTTACCACCCGTCCTTGCTTGTTATTGTTTGCATATTTAGTATATATGGGGTTAGCTAGTTATTTTTTTTTACTGAGAGCACAGGGCACTTAGGTGTTANTACTGAGAGCACAGGGCACTTAGGTGTTAAGTTTGAGGCCTGGCCCAACGTCTTATTCTTTCTATTATTTTGGTTCAACGTAATGTTGATTTATTTAAATCTAAAGGCGCGTGTTTGTTTTTATTATTATTGCCTAAATTTAGATTTATGTTAGGGGTTGCGATGCAGTATCGTTGTTTGCACTATATGCTCAAACCGAAGGAAACATAGACTTCCATGATGACAATTAATATAACTGTTGTACTGACAACCAGTTTATAGCTATATGTTTCTTTCCTATTTTCAGATATTGTAATGTCTTTATCTCAGTAGAGTTATATAAATCTGAGAGGATAAGCTCTTCACGCCATATTGTTATATTTTGTTCTAATTATGTATTTACCTTTTATTTTGTCCAAAATAAAACAAACAAACTTTGTTATTGACTGTTAAACTTCTTGGTTATATTTTCTCATCAATCTTCCGAAAATGTTTAATTATTTTTACAAGAGGCTTACAGGTGTATTTATTGCTCCTTGATCAGGGTGTATTTATTGCTCCTTGATCAGGGTGTATTTATTGCTCCTTGATCAGGGTGTATTAATTGATTCTTAATAGGGGTTTATTCTAGTGATAGGTGTATTTAATGCTGTACATTATGTTTATGTAAAAACGAATTTTTAAATCCGTCACTATCAATTTTTTTAATCTAAAATAAACTGCACTTTACCAAGATTTTGGTTTATACAGTATACTGCTTATAGTAGCTACATATAGCAAAAATTCCATGGCATCAGCTTGCAATTAAGTCATCCCGACCTTGAAGTTATCTTCTGTTGGTGAAAATAGTGCCAATATTTGCGGATAGAGGGTATCTTGTGGTCAGCACAAAGAACCCTCCTGTAGTTAATCTCAATTTTATAGAATGGAGCCACTACTTTTTGTATTCGAGTAGCTCTTCTATTATCTTCACGAATCAGAGTTGACCTCGTTCCAGACCCACTGCATCATTGAAAATATTTAAGCGTCGGAGATCGAACCCGGGAGCTTCGGATCTGTAGCCATGGACTCTGACCACTAGACCATAGAGGTGGTCAGTGATTACGAATACCAACAGTAATATGAAACATATATTTGTTACATTCCAAACACAAAATAAATAATAATCTTTGTTAAGTTTGATTACATTGGACTCAAGAGTATAGATGTGACGCCAACCATGATCATGTCCTAGTGATCCACACAGACGCAGTCATGTCCTAGTGATCCTTACAGCCACAGTCATATCCTAGGGATTCTCACAGCCACAGTCATGTCCTAGTGATTCTCACAGCCACGGTCATGTCCTAGTGATTCTCACAGCCACAGTCATGTCCTAGTGATCCATATAGCCATAGTCATGTCTTAGGGATCGTCACAGCCAGTCATGTCCTAGTAATTCTCACAGCCACAGTCATGTCCTAGTGATTCTCACAGCCACAGTCATGTCCTAGTGATTCTCACAGCCACAGTAATGTCCTAGTGATCCATACAGCCACAGTCATGTACTAGTGATTCTCACAGCCACGGTCATGTCCTAATGATCCATACAGCCACAGTCACGTCTTAGGGATCGTCATGTCCTAGTGATTCTCACAGTCACGGTCATGTCCTAGTGATTCTCACAACCACAGTCATGTCCTAGTGATTCTCACAGCCACGGTCATGTCCTAGTGATCCATACAGCCACAGTCATGTCCTAGTGATTCTCACAGCCACAGTCATGTCCTAGTGATTCTCACAGCCACGGTCATGTCCTAGTGATCCATACAGCCACAGTCATGTCCTAGTGATCCATACAGCCACAGTCATGTCTTAGGGATCGTCACAGCCTGTCATGTCCTAGTGATCCTTACAGCCACAGTCATATCCTAGTGATTCTCACAGCCACAGTCATGTCCTAGTGATTCTCACAGTCACAGTCATGTCCTAGTGATTCTCACAGCCACAGTAATGTCCTAGTGATTCTCACAGCCACGGTCATGTCCTAGTGATCCTCACAGCCACAGTAATGTCCTAGTGATCCATACAGCCACAGTAATGTCCTAGTGATCCATACAGCCACAGTCATGTCCTAGTGATTCTCACAGCCAATGGTCATGTTCTAGTGATCCTCACAGCCACAGTCATGTATTTGGGATCGTCACAGCCAGTCATGTCCTAGTGATCCTCATACTAGTGGAAAACTCCAGTAAACACTGTATGAGATGTAGTTGGAAGATTTGGAAAAAGGTCTTTATAAACATAAATCCGGCAAGCATCCCTACCCCTAAACGAACCTTGCGATACATTAACACCATGTTAGCGTAATCGATAAAAGTATATATAGTTTTAGTATATCATAAAGTTTTACGTTTGCAGTAGTCGTTACATTGGTTGAGTCCCCTCACGTGATTATGACGTGTCAAACGCAACATATTATAATGTTTTGTTGTTTGAACAGTTCCAGTCTGCAAAATAGCCTAGAAGTGTGTAAACTGTATTCATTTACACCCTGTATATTAAGGTTGGGAGATAGGGGACGGGAGAAAAGGTCAGTCAGTGTTTTTGCAGTTTTCATATAGAAAATTTTTGGTAAAATTCTACGGTGTCTACAAACTATCCACGCCACCACCCTCCGCCACCTAAAAAAGTTGTATACATACTTACGCCATTTTACCGGGAAAACAGGGTCCTCTAAGGATCCTCCATCCACATCAACACAGAACACTGTTCATCGTTCAAGTTGGTGAGAAAACTAGAAAGAAGACTCGGAATGCCATGTGATTCAGTTTGCTTATCCCCGAATTGAGGACGCTGCGCAGGCGCTCAAACTTGGGGAAACAAGCGCCAAGTGCTGTCACGTGTGACTCCCTACCCTCTCAAAGTCATCCTTTCGACGTTGTGCGCAGGCGTCGATGCGAGGGCCGTTTCTGATTAGCTAATGATGACTTCATTTGTCATGGAATACTTCCCTACCATTTTCCTCCACTGTTCTAAGTGAAATATAAACTAGTAGCCAGCACTGAGCGCACTCTTTGATGCAATTAGGATTTAGGGACTTGCAACATGTAATTGTGCAGTATCTTGGAAAAGTTTGATTATGTAATTTTTATTTTTTTGAAAACGGGGGAACTATTAAACTCTTGCTAAATTATGTAGGGATCAAATTTGATAATGCTTCAGCATATTTATTTATTAATGTTTTTACTATATTTGATTTCCTTGTTAATTAAATTTGTTTTGAATATGGGAATTTTTTGGTCCTATGCCTTTTAATACAGGTTCAGTTGTAGTGTTCGCAAGTCAAGTTATGTAATTTAATCTTCGTGCGATACCTTGCACTATATTTTGTTTGGCTATATTCTTGCAGTTGTAGTGAGTCTAGATGAAACTAATATGGTTTCGTGTCATACTTTCAATTTCTACAAGAGTGGGAAATTCATTAAATTATTTTAATATGTTCAAATTGTTTTATGAACTAAATAAATACGTTAGAAAGATATTAAACTTTGAGGTGTGTAGGCTACCCCCACCTCACGGGTTGTTAGATGAGAATAATGACTTTACTTGTAAATATTGTAGCCAGGTGTATGGCTATGAGCAAAAACATACTAATAATTATTCAAAGGAACGCCTAATGAAGGCAGTATACAAAAAGATATAATTAAAGAATGAAAAGGTAATAATTAAGATGAAATAAGAGGTAAACGTTAAAAAGACAACATGGAAATTAATTCACTAAAAAAACATATTGAGTGTTTAAGATAAGAAACTTTAAACCTATTAAACAAAATATAGATAATAAGGAGTATGACTATAATATACGGTTATATCAATATATAAGAGAATATGGATTGAACGACAGAATAATAGTAAGACTATAAATAATAAAAACTTTTAACAATCCTATTAAAGAGTGTGAAATAGAGTAGAAAATAAGAAAAAAATTAAATGGGGTAAAATACAGGAAACATATTAAAATTAAGACAAGAATACAATACAAATGAAAAATCACATACTATAAAGTTACAGGCTAAAAGATTAAAAATTATATAAAGAAAGATATATTAGGTATATTAATGAATTAAAAATAACTAACAGTTTAAGGTAATAATGTAGATCAATTAACTGTTGTCTTAAGAAGAGTTAAAACTGTAATAATGAAAGTGAACAGGGAATATTATGGCAGCAAATTAATTTAATAGAGGTTAGAGAAGTTAATTATAAAAGTAGAACTTGGAAGAAAGAAACGAATTTATATAGAATAGTGAAATAAATGTTAAATAAAAAGTATTTGAATGTATAAACGTATTGTTACAAGTATTGTTAAAAGTTTTTATTAATAATAGTCTTGCTATTATTCTGTCGTTCAATCCATCTTTTCTTATATATTGATGTAACCATATATTATATTCAGACTCCTTATTATCTATATTTTGTTTAAAGGTTCTTGTCTTAAATACTCAATATGTTTTCTGGTTTATTAATTTCCATGTTGTCTTTTTAACTTTTACCTCTTATTTCATCTTACTTATTACCTTTTTATTCTTTAATTAGATCCTTTTGTATACTGCTTTTATTAGGCGTTCCTTTGAATAATAATTATTATTATAATTCTCCTTACTAAATTACTATGAATATAACTAATAAAAATATACTAGTTGATATATATAAGTTATAAGATATGATATGTATAGACTTTCTAACAAAATTAATTTCAGATATTTATAGGAATCTTTTGAATGTCTTAGCCATGTTGTTTAGACGATAAGGTGTATTTCAGCATTCATTTAGTTTTGATTACTGTTCGCAATAATTAACTTTGTTTACCTTTGAATTGGTTCTGTTAACTTATTATGAATGTTCTTTAATCTAGATAAATGCGTTGAGTATTCTGTGACCTTATTTTATTATTTTTTACTTAAATGCATTTATTCGCTTCCCGAAAATTTGTTGGATTATTTGCTATTGTGCATTGTCCGCAATTAATAAACATAATATTGTTAACCTTTCGATCATTATCTCTTATATTAAAACGGTTTTCAGGCCAATGTCAATTTCATGTCATTCGTTATGTATTTACTTTAAGCAAACCCTAACTTGCTTAGTTTGAATAGTTGAATACATTAGTTTACTGAAAGTTAACACAGCTAGGTTCTGGCACTTGGGCTTTGCATATTTGAGTGTGATTAAATAAAGATCCCTTGTGATCTACTTTATCTATTCTTTGTCTTAAAACGCCTTCTCTATAGAAAAGGCTTAAGAATTAAAGCAAATGTTTCTTATATTAAAACAAAGAGTTTAATTTTATTTAAATCAACAATTGTTGAATATCTGTCAAGGGGGTCATGGAATTTAATGACAATATTTTATCTTCATTTAAAGAGTTTATCATCTGATACTGTTATGCTCATGATACGTATTCAAGAACTGTTGATATCACGATGTATAGAGCATTAAACTATTTGTTTGTAATGAAGCAATATTATACTTATTTTGGCCCAAAAGAGTTTTGTTATAAAAACTGCATAAGCAATGGCATTCTCTCGCGTCCCATACATACCCACGTTAACCTCTGAAACCCTCAACAGCCCAATATAAGAAATGGCTAAGAGCTATTGTCGCCGGCTCAGTAACACAATGCAGACCAACTAAAGTGATACATCACGCAGTCTCGTTGAGAGGTGAATGGGCGTGTCAAAGGTGTCAGATGGGTGTGATACTCGTGGCTGTGTTGGTAACAACGCTCACGATGGTATCACTTGGAGCTGGTGTCATGTTGTCGTGATCTGAGGATCTTAACGGCTTCGCTTGATGGACACGGAGCATAGCAGCTGCAGATGTTCAGTACTATTAACAGAATTATTCAGATCTCCAGGTAAATACACTCGGAAGGGGCGATGCCAAATCGTGGCGCTATATGGCATCGAATTGGGCATGCACTTGGAGGGTGGGCACCCATGCAGCACGCCGTGCAACCCAATACAAACATCCCCATCACTCCCTCCCCTGACACACACGTGCTCTCAATATCATCCCTTATCAGAGCCATCCCCCGTATCTTTGAAAGTATCAGCAATTCCTTATAGGTACCGATTGTCAGGCAATTCAATGATTGTTAATAGTCATCATTTACAGCCCACTCCACTTGTTATGTGTTGAAGATTGAAAGATTGATGAGATGCCTACACCCCAAATGCATACAGCGCCAACTTTGACGTCTATTAGCGACACCATTTAGAGTCGCCGACCCCAAGTTCATGACGTGGAAATACTTGTCATGTTACCTTTTACAAACTGTGTTCACATTTACCTGGAGATCTTTTATTTTAACACCGCGTCTCACTACCCATCCAGGCTATACGCTTGTGTACGAATAACGCTAATAGCTTAGGGCTGAGGAAGGTCAAATTTGGAGAAAGTGTACTTGCATTTGCATGTAGAGAGAGTGTGAAACCGTTAAGGAAAAATTACCCTCCGTACAGCCAACTATAATTGAACCACTACACGATCTCCCCTTCATGGGCAGTCTAGTTTATTGTGAGAGTAGTGCCTTAGACCATGCGGCCATTGAAGCGGGTTGTGTGGATATCTGATTGAACCTGTAAGTATATATACTGTGCAATATATAGGATAAGGTAGAATGGAAAGGAACATGAGCTAAGGCAAGTATTGGTCAAATTTTATAGCAAAAACAAATGTTGGCCAAACTCAATTAAATATTGCTTTAGTAGATACATTTAGTTTAATTTTCTAGATCTAGTCATTTTAAAAGTCTTAAATAAATAGTTGCCATTGCCTGTAATTCGATAAGAACCTTATCTCCACATTTAAAAAGTTTTACATCAAATACTAATATGCTCATCTTGAATATTCAACAATAATTGTTGAAAATAAACTGTTGAGATTACTATGCCTGGAAAAATAAACTAAACATATTTACTTATCTTGGCCCAAAAAAATGTATGCTCAGAAATAAAAAGCCAGTATACTGGGCCTAGCTCGTGCTCCATCACTCCACATCCTCCTGGGGTACTTCCTATGGGAATGTCACTTTATGAGCGCTGGTTGTTAAATGTTACAATTGATCAGAAATATGTCGACAATAATAACTTAACCCCGTTTAAATTCCAGTATCTCCTGCATCAATGTGCACATGGTCTAGGACGAACATTTTATCTGGTTTGATATGCCAGTGACGGGGAGGTCATGTTCAAATCCCAGCAAGGTGTACTAGGGGCTATTTTTCTTAAGTGGTTTAATTTTCTGCCTCCCAGTGAATGCAGGAACATTTTTCTATTATTTTACATCCCTCATCTTTCTCCCTTTAAGTTAAATAAGCGGAAAGCTCCGAATCAGTGCACGTAATAAGCCAGAAAAAACTAAATTGAATAAGCGCTTGGAAAATTGGAAAAGCCGGAAAATCACAGGGAGTTTTTTGTGTCCATAAAAAACATGGGAAACGCATGGATTTTTACAAAAATTACTGGAATATTTGGAAACTTAGCACATTTAACTACAAGTTTGAAAAAATATACCCTTGCATGTAAGAAAGAGCTATGTACAAACATCTTGTATCGCCTTCCTCACTTATCTCTCTGGTACATTAGATTCCGTAGCGACTGCCTTTACCAAATAGGGCGTAAACAATAAGAAGATTAGTAGCTTGAAAATTAACACTTTAATTTAAAATTAAATATTCACTAGTTAAATAAAAGCAAACTACATATATTTTGAAGATAATGTCATTCAGATGAGCTCCACCGGACGTCAGACAAACCCCAGCACGTTGTCCATCACTTTCCTCAGCATGGATTGTCTAATGGTTTCCGCCCCACCCCTGTACTTCCCCATCAAAATAAAACCATCCCGTTTACATATACAGTTATATGAGCCCATAATAGCCACTTGAAGACTTATATGGTTTTCCTTTAGACTTCTTTCTAAAGTCTAAACTCTGAAGTGAATGTAAAAATTGGACTTCCTTCCGAAAAACACAAGAAGTTTTATATTAAGGATATATTATCAACCTTGAAGAGAATCTCCTAGAATAATATCACACATTATTAGACTAGTATTACTTAAAAATAACCACTATTTTAGATCTCTTTTACTAAGCCTAGTTTATAAAAAGATTGAGAATGTATATGTAGGGTACATACACTCCTTTTACCTTGAACGGGAACGGTCTTACCTTGAAAAGTTACACTATGGTTATCTTATCTTACAAACCACTTTATAGTGTAGTCCTACAAGTTAATGCTGCTATTTATCAGCGTAAGCTAATTGCTGGGGCCAAAAAGTTTACAATATATACATATATATAGCTAACGAACTCATAAATATCAGTAATATGTATATATATATAACGAACTCATAAAAATTATATATAGCCAGAGAGAGAGAAGAGCTCATGTATTATATAATGAAGGAGAGGTGCATTTGTCGACTTGATATTGAAGCTAGGGTAAACGCTAGATTATTTTATTGATATTGAAAAAGGGTATTCTACAAAAGGTTTTTATCTTCATGGGTGACTTACTTGTTGCTTTTTTTTAACATTGGGTCTTATTACCATTCGGATTAAACACATACCTTGTAACTAACCCACCGATATACTCAGTGCCTGCATGGCTTAAGGCGTCGCTCTCACATTAGACTTGCCTGCCGATAACGGGCAAATTGGGGTTGAAATACCAATCCATATACTGAGGGTGGTTTAGGCTGAATGGTTTTCCACTCCTCCTTAGAAAAATAAGAAAAATATAAACCACCTTAAATTAACTTATATTTAAAAAAATAAAAATATAATCTTATTTATCATTAAATACGATTCTCGGATACCCATTTCGAACTAAGTTTTAAAAACCATTTTTAAAAGTTTTAAACTTTCCTAAATTGATTTTTAATAAACTACCTAAATTAATGAATTAAAGAAATTAACATACGTTATTATTTATCATTTAAAATGATCCCCAGATACAAACTTTGAGCGAAATTGTTACAGCTCTTTACAAAAAACTTCAATTATTTTAATCTGCCATTAATAAGCTATAGTTCTATCAAATAGATTTTTTGGAAACACCAATTTATAAAAGTATTTATATTGTAAAAAAAATTAACTGATATAATCATTTTGAACCGAATTGCTCTAACAATTTTTATATTATTTCAAATTAAAAAAAAGAGCTGTCAAGAGTAAACTAATCTTAAACCTTTTTCCAGAAAAACAAGAACATATTTTTATTTTTAATACCAAACATATATCCATTTCAAACAAAATCATTAGGTATTTTGGGAAAAAAATGATTATCCTTAATTTGAGAGCTCGGGACAAAATATTCTTTAAAAAAATAGTCCTGAGACACTTCCATATAGCCTACAATTGGTTGTATTGAAAAATCCATAAATAATTTCATATATAGGCCCAATGACAGACAGCTAGACAGATAGACAGGCAGACATACATAGGAACGGACCAAAATTGTAAAATCAACCTATTTGGCTTTAGGGGTACATGAAGCGTAAACATTCATCAGAATATTGAAGTTGAAAGTTTTCACAACTATTACAATACTATAATTTTATGATGAAGCTTTCAGATAGCACATGCATTATTATAACTTTCTAGCAAGGCTGTTTTCACCCTTAATTTACCCTGTAAAGTATCAAGCTTCCCTTACTTTGTTACACTATGGTATAGATTATAAGATAGGGTCATAGTGTAATCAATCACGGTAAGGATTTGGCCAGACTGACAAGCGTGTGAGATCGAACGACTGAGCAATTGGGTGGCCAAACTGGTGAGCGAGCGCGTGATAGTTGTTGACAAGGAGGCAAAAGTTCGAATCTTGGTTCAGTGAACTGAGGGTGGTTTTTGACAAGTGATTTATTGTTGTGGTTTTTCCATCCTCTCTCCACTCTAATGGTGATTATTATTTGCAAAGGCCAGCTTTGATTATAATATTGAAGTATTTTAACATATCAGTCTTGCATATATATATATGTATGGTTTATTATCTTACCAATAGATATAGGCTGTTAGTAGCAAGTGAGCTAAACCTATCGATAACTATAAAAAAGTAAAATATATTTTTAAATTGCGAAGTGTTCCTAGCACTCAATGGACCAACATACAATAATATTGCCTAGCGCCTGTAAACTAAACTGAACCGGGTCGAACGCGCGCGCTTGAAACATACAACCAGTTCTATCTTTCAAGCGCGCGCGCTCCAGTCTGGCCACCTCTCATTACAACTGATGTGTTCTATTTTATATTTTAGTCGCTCGCACGCTCACTCGCTCGCCTAGTCTGGACGTACCCTAAGACTGATATATTTCGTGGACTGTGTGCTAATGTGGATATCTGGGTACGTATTAATCCATCAAATGAAAAACATACGGATAAATTTAGGATTCAATTAATTAAAAATGGAAATGGAAACCTTTAAAAATATTTAGATTAATTTATAAAAACTTAATGTATTTGTTTGTGTTCCTCGTCCGGAGTATCTCAATTACTTTTGCGTTGGTGTTTTTCATTTAATGATAGAAAACTGTATATCTAAATTATATTAAAACGCAAGTTAAGTTATATATTATAACATAACTTTAAAAAAATATTAAAGCTATATTTTTATAAATTGGAAAACAATTTGATCCAGATTTTAAATCCGCCCCGGTGGGCACGCAGAATAATTTTCAGGCTCATATAGTCCGGCTTGCTGATGTCTTGGGTCTGGGTTGAAGTTTCGGTTGTATGCTTTGAGGGTGTTTTTTTCTTCATATTTCCCCAATTTACCTCTATACAAATGCGGGTATATTTACTCAGAATTCTAAGATCCTCATCCCTAACCCACTGGCGAAATTAATAGATACGCGGTAAGCCCAAACGAGTAGTAATAAAATAATGTTACATGCCAGTGATTTTGTTATGTTTAGACCTCCCACATATTTGTCTAGTTCTTCTTCACGGCTTCTCAAAATCAAAATTGAATCAACCCCTTCTCCCCCCCGATCTGATGATGCCAGTCTACGTGCGGCCACAACGTTATTCTCGTCAAGCTCCTCGCTATCTCCCTCTCTCTCCTGGTTAAACATGTTTGTTTTTTGTGTCCCTCCAGTCAGCTTGTTACTTGCCTTGCCGCAACCGTACTGTGACCATTCAGCCAGACATCCTGTCGCCACGACGGAGAGAGGAACAAAACAAAGATAGGATGGTGTGGCGTTACTTTGGGCGTCGGGACACTCCCATACCGTCAACATCAGTGATAACAATTGTTCTGGAGATATAACTTCTTCAGGTTTGAGATAAGTTTGGAAACATAGGCGTAGCCTCACAGGTTTTATTTAGATTGCTAATATAAACAAATAGACACACATATTCGTATAGCGTTGCATTGTTTGTTTGAGACAAGTTTTAAATCAAGAACCAGATACCTATGCTATTTAACATTTACTATCTCATGTATATTGTAATATACACAGATAAAGAATTGTTTGTTCAGAAAGAGTATTAAATTAAGAAGCATAAGCTCTACTTGTACATTTTGTGCTGGGATAAAATGGATTTTAGCCGAACACAAGAAGAATTCACTACCAAACCCATTCACTACACACTGTGTATTCTCTTTATACCTTCCCGAGCAATGTTTCGACGTATCACGTTCTCTGCTCGCACAAAACTGTAATTTGTTTGCATGCCCTATTAAATCTACCGGATTATGGAATTCTCCTTAGACCAAGCTACATTCACACCCAACCAAGATTAGCGCCCGGAATATCGGTCCCACTTCAGACACCTGGGCAGAGGAATCTTTTCGCACTTGCACGCAGAATACACCCGCTACTTTGGCCCTCCTGTGATCTGGGAGGACTACGAAACCACGTGGTCTCTTCCTACCAAGAAAACTTTCAGACTACAATGATCTATAGGCTCCTATCTATTTTTGTGCAGAGAGCTACTAGTCTGGTGTATATTTGTTTCTGGTAAATATGTAAATTAGTTAAGTTGAAGAATATGATTTTAGTTTCTCAGGTTGTGCATCCATGTTGCTCCTTATCTAGTTTAGTTGATTATATTGGCTAGGCTTCACAACGCTCATAGCGAGGAGTATGTAACTAGAGATCCAAGGTGGCCTAACTGCCTGATAAATTGTACAGAGAACTTAGTGCCGCTTCTACTTAAGTTTTGAAATGATTTAATCCTATGTGACCGCAGCGGCTCAGTAAGATATATTCGCTTTAGAAGAGAGTTTGTTATCGCTTGCTAGTGGATATGTTTTTCCCGCTCTACATATTAAGGTGTCAAATGGGAACGTGATCAATTAGGCCTCTCGTAATAATTGTATGCCTGCCTTCCTTTTGTGTAAATTCTTGGATGAACTTCGTGAGAGTTTATACTTGCGGTGGATCTGCATGCATTGTTTGTCATGCGCAATTACTAGCTGACTTCATTATGTTTGGAGAGTCCTACAGGCCACTACGGGCTATTTAAAACATATTGTTGTGCTCTGTTAATAATATATTTACTATTTACGTACCTGATGGTACTTGTGAGAGTTTCATATCTTTCATGTTAGTATATGCTATTGTAAAGGATGGAGTACAATTTTGTTTACAGTTAGAATAAAATAGGCATAAGTCAGATCTAGCTTATTGTTCATTTGTACGCAACAAACTTCTATGTATGAAGAAGCGAACTCAATTCAATCTGATCAAATCAAATTAAAATATGTGTGCCTTATATATCTAGTGCTAAATAAATTATCACCTTTATTACTCTTGATATGATTTAACCTCTCCTTGTGTCCGTGTTGGTACACCTTGTTTCTATAATTTTACTTGCGCATAAATTTAAAATGCACTTCAGCGCCATTATTACGTTTCTTGTACCTTATAATTTTTCTTATTGCAGGGAATATGGTTCTACTATGCAGAGCGCAAAGGGTACAACTGCGCAAAGGTAGATTATTCAATTTAATAACTTATGTTCTTTGCAATGTACACAAATAGAGCTTAATAACAATAATAATAATAATAATAAATATTGATTTAAACTTCCGGTTTCTTTATAATAGTACTGACTAATAATCACAAAACTTACAACAGACATACACTAAAAATATATAAGAATAAGACATTATAAAATTTATAGTAACCTTTTATAATTATCATAACCACCGAGCAATATTTAAATGTTTGTATTGACCACATAGCTCGATTGGATGCTCATGCTATCATTTCTGGCTTAGTATGTATGAAGTAACATACTCGAGAGGTTGCAGCAGAGCGCTGACAACTCGTAACAATGTTTAAACTATCAAAGCTTAAAGGGGCCAATATCGTGGTATAATAGACCTCGACTCTTTGGCAATGGGGCGTCACAATTCCTTTTATCTTGAGGGCGGTCAACCTGCCCGATGACTTCGATACAGACGACATATTCTGGTCATCGATAGTACTAGTACGTAGAAGGCCTCGTTGGAGCCCAGGGTCCCGAGATCAAGTTATATACACACACCGCATAGTGACAGTCAACTTGGACTATCTAAGTATTGACAAGCGATCCACGAGCACGTGTGTCCTTTCTTCTTACTCTTTATCATACAACCAACATCACAAAACTACGTATTATTTTGAACCCACACAACAACCTTGCCTGCAACCTTACCCCTCCCGCAAGCTATCCTGACAGAACGAGCCCGCGGGGGGTAGGTCATGACATAATATTAATAATTGACTTTATCAATATTTTATTTAGTAAAGAGACTATTTAAAAACGAAGTTAACTCATTTCAAAAAGTTTTATCAAATCAATTTCCAGGTTTTAAATTATTTCTCAAATTAATCATATAAAATAAAGTTAATATTTTGAACGCGCTATTCGAGGAAGCTTTATATTTGTGCGTATAAATAATACTACAGGGTCCCACTCAAAGGTAGCGCCGAAAAGTGTAAGTTTACATTGGCCAGAAAAGCCGAAACTAAATGCCCTACCTGTGTGTATGAGAAATGGGGGTCGATCACAACATGTGCTGAAAGTGACCTCCTTAGGCATACAAATATAATGCAACACGGCGCTCCATTTTCTTGGAGGGGGCAGCCAGACCCTGAAGAGATACCGCATGAGTGTCACACATGTTGTTCTCCCGTGAATCCTTCCTCTGACAAATCTTTGGGAGCCACTAATCCAATACGTCCTCACAATAAACACACGTTCTTTCAATTAATACCGATACATGTTCAACACTCACTTGCCTCTATCCAACTACTCACTTCAAACGACTGTCTCCCCGTGCGAACAGCAGGTACGACACAATTCCATTGTTGTCTCCTCCCAAAGTTTGTACCCGTCGGTGTTGCTGTATTTCCTCTCTCTTAGACTAGAGAATATGGCGTCAAAGTGACAACGCAATCCTCCAAATTTTACCAAAAGTGAACGGAGAACATCGGGACTACCTTCGAGTGCAACACCCTGTAATATACCCACAACCTAATGTGGTTCATATTAGTATACATAATTTATTTGAATTAATATACCTTTCCGTTTATAACGATTTGTCTGATACGCGTTTCGGTGGGTATGTAAGTTAAGCGTTCGTTACTGTCGAGTTTGTTTTTACTTTAACGAGGAAGTCTTGGCTCAGATCCTGGAGAACTGTACTGATGGTAGATTTTCATAAGCTATTTCACATTCTCCCCCCTCGCATATAGGTGTGGGCGTATATCTATTTTAATATTAAACCTTCCTCATTCGTAAGCAGTAGTCTAGGCTAGGGATGTGAAAAAAGTATCGATACTTTACTAATATCGATATTTTCCTTTCAATACTAGTATTTTTTTACTCGATATTTTTTACTCGATATTTTTTCCTGATACTTTTACTGATATAAGTACTCACACTCCGGTATCGAACTGGTATCAAAAGAAACAACTTGCTTGCTATCTTTACTCGTGCTGAGATTAAATTTTTAATAGGGTGGCCTGTGGAGGAAGAATAAATGACACTATTTTTCAATTCTCCCTCACTTTCTGCATGACAAGCAAGAAACAACACTAGCATTCAATCTCTTTTAGCTTATCACAATTCATAGCTGTTCTTTCATCTTTGTTTATCTATACGGCCACCTGACTGGTTGACAGACAAGTAGAGACTAGTCTATCTTACACCCCCTTCCTTTATCAATGAGCATGGTCACCTCAAACTA
>CABFOV010010475.1:0-16136 GCA_902141375.1 Timema poppense
TGTAATACAAAATGAAATAATCAGTATGTAGATTAGAATTACCAGTCGCTCTACAACTGAAGGTCTTAGAAGAGGTTTTTGTGGTGAGTAGGTGTGGGAGTGTTTTCCTGGTGAATACATTTGTCTACCTTGATCTTGTATGACCTCAGGTAGCTCCATGAAAACTTTTTTCCTTTAATATATTATGTATGCATTCTCTTTGAAGTTAGCAGATATAAACCCTGAAAAAAATATGGCTGGCAGATGGACTAATTGACGCTAGAAATAATTTAACAATTCATCCGACACACTGATTGGTAGAGTTATTTTCTAAAATTCACTTTGATGGATTATGAGCTTCTCATCACAACTGAAATAATTATTTTTAATTAAAACAAATATAATATTGTATTAATAAATAGTGCTCTATGAACAAATTTATTGCTAGAAACATCATTTAAGAATCCAAAACCCAAATAATTAATATCACCCTACAAAAAAAATATTCAAATTTTACAAAACGTTTATAAAATTGAAACTTAGAAATAACCGTGGATTAGGAGGTTTATTATTAATGTTTTGTCACTGCTTGTTCTAATTAGGGACATAAAATCGTAATAAAAATATTAAGTCGGATCTAACAAATTAGTTGCTATTACAGTGTTTCTATATATTGTAAGTGTATATATTAAACTCCTTGATGTTTTGTACATGAAACGTGCTAGTTGCTAAATTTATATATTATGGCATCTATTAGTACTATTGGACTTTCATGTAATTCTAATATCACACAAAATCGTTTTGGTAATTATGTTTGGCAAATACGTTGGTTCTAATCCTAGAATCAAATGCACCCTCTTTAATCATTTTTTACATCTATTACTGTTTACTGCCTATGGTCTGGGTCAGTATTTTATTCAAGCCATATATTTTTCCACTACCGGCTGGCTAGACCTGTCGTAGCTTCATATGCCTTATAATCTAGCTTAAGTCTAGGGCCGGTACAATACCCATACCGCGGCCATTAATTGATAAATGTGAAGGGACTAGCTAATATTTTCATCAATAATAAATTTTAGGTCATGCCAGGGATCGAACCTGGGACCCTTATCTGTAGGCAGACACGTTATCGACTTGGATAAAGTGTTGGGCCCTCTTTAATAATACTGTGTTTTTTTTTTTTTTCAAATGATATATTCTTTGAATCAACTTTTCAATTATTACCCAAATACGTCACATAAATATTAAATAGCTTTTCAAACCTTATTTAAAGATGATAGCTATGGGAAAATAATCCTATTGGGAAATGCAAATACTTGGTTATTAATTACTCGATTAACATGCTTTCAAAGAATATATATAAAACATTATCTTTACCGGCTGTTCTTTATGGGTGTGAAACGTGATATCTTGCTTTACATGACAATTTTTTTCATGTTGTTCACAAACAAGGTACTTAGGAAGATATTTAGTCCAAAAATAGATGAGGCTACTGGGAATGGAGGTGGTCACATAATGATGTGTTACATACCCTGTAATAGTCACAAGACATTATTAGGATAATCAAATCGCGCAGACTACTGTGGGAAGGACATTCAGTGCAAATGGAAGAATCTAGAACCATTTTCAGGGTATTGACTGGCAAACCAATGAGAAGCGATCACTGGGAAGACTTTAACACAGATGGAAGTATAACATTAGAATGGACCTGAAATAGATAGGGTGTAATTACGTGGGCTGGATACATGGGGATTGATGGCATGTTTTTGTGAGTGTGGCAATTGGCTTTCGAGATCTTACTGCCCTAAAGTAAGTAAGTAAATAAGTATAGTTTTATTTTAAATATTTGAAACATTTAGCTAAAATGTGTCCATCCTTTTAATTCATAGTTCTTTATGTAGCATTATAATCTGACTTAAAATAATATTTTAAAAATTTAGGTTTGAAAATTATATATAGTATGAACTGTCAACGATGTGGCCGAAGGGAGCGCAAGTATTTTTACAGTTTTTATAGAATTGAAAATTTGGGCCAAAATAAATCAAATATTTCTCCAGTAGCAACATAGAGTTTAGTTTTCTGCACATGCTAATATCAACAGATCTTGAAATGTTTGCAAAGGGTGTCCTGGAATGTTGTCAAAACCTTTTAAATAAAGAGAAAATGTTTTGACAACATTCCAGGACACCCTTCACAAATATTCAAGATCTGTTGATATTAGCATGTGCAGAAAACTAAACTCTATTTAGCTACTGGAGAAATATTTGATTTATTTTGGCCAAAAAAAATTAATACTATAAAAACTTTAAAATTACTCACGCTCCCGTTGTGCCGCACCTTAAGTAAGTTACAAAAACATAGTTTACTATTAAATTAATATGAAATTTGGATCCCAGCTGTATTTTATTAAATAAAATAGCTCATCGTAAAACAAAATTACTTTCTAACCAGACTTTGTAGGCTACTTTAAAGAAACCATGTACACGACAAAAATTATGTTGAGTGGACTTTGCAATGATGAGTCCAGTTGCTTCTCTACCACAAATTTGTCTTCTGAACTCTTTTTAAGCCTTTATTTTTTCCTATTTAATCTCTCTTTTTCTCTCTTTTCTTTCCAAACAGTTCCAGTTCACACACACACACACACACATACACACAAACTGTCCTTGTGTCTCCAGAGAAGGCGGTGGATAAAAAAAAATCCATGTGGTTACTTTACAAAGTGAGTACGAGTCGAGTAAACGAAAAATAAAAGTTTGTGGCGTAGAAAAATAAAAAGTAAATGTTAGGCAATCTGTTTTATTATTCCTGGATACTTAACCGTTTGATAAACTAACTATATATATCAGATTGGTTTGCATTTTGATAAAAAAAACATACCTTTTTTTTTCTTTAGCAGGTTTCACGTTTACTTTATTATACAAAAATAAGATTCATACACATATGAAGGTCCAACACCAGTTCAATGAGAAAAGTTGATTTTAATATTTTGAATAAAGTATTACCTTTATAAAGTCTTGATTAAAAAAATGGCTGGTCATAATTTATTTCTGAAGGTCTGACCGCATATAGATCTTACGCAGTTAAGAATATTTATTTCCAATTTTTATCTAATAATAAATCTTATTTATCTCTGTACGTGATAGAAGTATTCTCAGAAACATAAACACTCAGAGTACTTTTCTGTAAAGAAAATATTAATAATTACTCTGCCTACTTTCAAACCTTGTTAGTGGTACCAACACTGTATATTAGATTGAATTATTGCTAGCTCAAAGTGGGTATACAAGATCATTAAGCTCAGGACCTCCAAGTGAGGACTAAATATATAGAAAACTAATCTATTGTTAGATAATAGTGGAGATAGCCTGATACAGGGGTGAACATTGGAGGGAAATGGGAAAGATTACTGAAGCCTACTGAAATAAAATTATACTGAAATTTCGAGCAAATGCCTGTTGGACAGTTTTTTTTTTTTTGCCTCACATAATTAATAACACGTGTAACATGTATTTAGACACTTATGGTACCAAGATTGCCACAAATGAGAAAATTGAAAGCAGGGGTGTGTCACCCTCCCTAGTGCAAAGCTATTTTAAAGTGACCACAAGATATTTAAGTTCACAGCTATATAAATCGAATATTCACGCAAGATCACCTGAATATTCAGAAATATTTGATAGGGCCTTTCTTCACGCACAATATATGTTTGTGAACGTAGAATTGAGTAGCTTGCAGTAAGAAGGGGCCAGCTCCATTTTTGGTCGAATTCTAGATAATATGTTTACTAAACTTAAAAAAACAACGGAATCCATTGGTGCAAGAAGGAGGCATATCCGACAGTAAATACGAAATATATAACAAGTTTTGGAATTGCACCAACCTAGCAAGAATTTTCGCGTTCTGTGGTTGGTGTTGTTGGAAACTTTGTGAATGATTGCATGATCTATGCTATCGTTTATTAGTGTGGCTAGTCAGCTAACCATTGTTTATTAAGTAAATTTATTAGTGTAGTCAGTATCGTTTATGTGTTGCTGAGATATTTTAATTTCCAGATGATACTATTGTTTATTTTAGGTTACATACATATAGTTTATCAGGTAATTTTAGTGTACTTAGTATTGTTTAAGTGGTGTTGTGTTATTTTATTTTCAATACGTGTAATTATGACAGTTCAGATTCTTATAGCTGCAGTATCAGACTGTTTAGTATTGGTGCACCAGATCTTTATGAATCATCCGGCTCGGGGCATAGCTCAAGTGAATCTTGTCTCGGTGTGGCAGGTCCATCAACTAAAATAAGGCATATAAAGAAGAAACCTAGCCACCAAAATGTACAGACCAACCTCGTACTAAGGAAGATGATCCACAAGAAGGAAGAAGGGAATAAGAAAACAACGAGGAAGGTGAAGAAGGCATTGTTAGGCCTAA
Organism: Timema poppense; assembly: GCA_902141375.1. Taxonomy (NCBI): domain Eukaryota; kingdom Metazoa; phylum Arthropoda; class Insecta; order Phasmatodea; family Timematidae; genus Timema; species Timema poppense. The sequence continues at coordinate 4,410 of CABFOV010010475.1, forward strand.
GCCTACAACAAAGAATAAAAAAGCGCTAATCCAGATATTTGGAAATGAAACATAAAAAAGAAGTATATTGCTGGAGGAAATAACTATATTAACTTTTAAGTATAGCAGTAAAAGCAAGAGATACTGGTCCCGATTGTAATTATAAGTATAGCTGTTTTGAAAGGGTATGCGAGGATAAAAGGAATGTACCACCCCCTTCTCCTCTACTGGACAAGGGCAGGTGAACACGTACAATAAGGTAAAGAGGGCAATAAAACAACAGGAAATGATTTAATTGCAGAAGAGCGTTAGGACCACATATTTGTTGATAGGCCTATACTTGGACCTATTCAATAATCTGTCGCCATGAACCCTTCTCAATCACCATCCACTACTATACCTTAATACTCAAAAGGAATGGTACGAGAGTCTTTTGTTTGATCAGCCAAAATTACTTTGAACTTGTCGATGTAAATTAAAGATTGCGAGTCTAATAAATAAATATTTATTTGAGAAAAGATTAACAATAATTATATATGTATATATGTGAATATATGTATACAAGTAACAACAGATAGTTAGAAGAGAATTACATACAATAAAAGGAAAAAAAAGGTTATGCCCATAACTATACTGAGGCGCTGTATCCATAGCAACCTTGTCCTAACAATCACATTTACAACGTAGCTATTACATAAACAAAAAAAAGGGGTAAAGGGGTTATGCCCATAACTATACTGAGGCGCTGTAGCCATAGCAACCTTATCCTAACAATTACATTTACTACGTAGCTTACGGCCCCTTAACAGGCCTCAGCGGCAACCCGCAGTGCGCTTCAGCGCTAAACATTACATTTTACAAAGGAAAGTTACGTACGCTTCATAGTTACAAAACATTGGCGTATTACTTAAATGGCAACCCAAAAAAGAAAGTAAAATATTTATATTATTCTTAACCCAAATTAATCCAGGCATTCGCCTTGTAAAGGTAAGTTAAAAAAATATACAAAAGGTCCCTCATAGTTTCAATCTCGGGACAACAAGCCGGAAGGGCAAAACCCTGGCAATATATTTAACAAATAATAAATAGCATTACGTCATATTAATCTACGTACTTAGCCATTCTTACAATATTACAGAAAATGACAGATGAAAGTCGAAAGGAAATTTAGAATGTACTGGCCAAAAAGAGAATTTAGACCTAACCTATAGTCTATTAAAATATTCTTTAACTATTTTCCAAACAGTAAATTTTGAGTAGTACGGCCGAAATTTGAATTTATACCTTTGGGAATAATCCCATCCCGTGATGTGTGTCCAAGACACGGACAAACCAAGAAGTGCTGCTTAAGGCAAACGACATCAGATTATAAGCAATTTTTCTCTGAGAGGAGGGGAACATAGGGGAAGCCAAAAGAACATAGTAGAACATTCACATGAAACAGCGGGATTGGTGGTAAAGAACAAATAGGTCATTGGAGAGACGTCTGGAACATCACGTGATCACCATCTGACCACTTCCCATGGGGCAACGCGAGAAATGCCACGCTCACCACGCCACACCTCCACAGTCTATCAGTTACGCCTTTTCACTCGGGGCGAGAACAATGTACGCGGGCCGGGATGTTTGTTGATGAGACTTCACACACAGAGACCGAGAAACGGGGCAGTTTTGGTGAGTCTTGTTATGTCCACTCTTCGTGGTTGTAGACTTGGTGTTATTTAACTCATATTTGCTTCTTGCTTGTAACGTTGATCTCAAGCAACGTTACAGGAAGACGGTAATATCCAAATTTAATAAAATGGGGAACAGCAATATTAAAATATCTACTTGGGAGGGTTAATTAAAACAGACTCTGTTCAAAAAGTTTGGGCAAAAACTGGTAAGGGAAAGAGCCGCATTTGTTCTCACAAATATACTATTAAGCTGAGCATGGAAACTTTGAGAGCTTGTAGGGTTGCTTTTGTACCTATACAGGGAATATAAAAAAAATGTGTATAATATTTCTAAAGATCTTAGTGGTCATAATATTGCACCACCAATGAGTAAACGAGGCAAGCATCGAAACAGACCTGGCAAGCTTCCAGATACTTTGGTTGAAAAAGTAGACTCCCATATTAGAATCTTCCCACGCCGTGAGTCACACCACAGAGAAATAAAAGTACACGCCTTTATTTGTTCCCAGATATGAAAATAAAGTGGACGTATGAAGTATATTTACAACGGAACGAGCCAGAAAGTGTCAGTGATGCTAGTTTCAAGCCAAAAGTAATATATGACTTTTATTTTATATACTTCAAGCAAAATTTTAACTACCGTTTTGGGTCCCCCTGTTCAGATACTTGTAAGAAATATGACATATTACACAATAAGCTGAAATATGTGATAACAGTGAAAGAAATGAGCTGCAGAATCAGAAGACTTTAAATGAGATTAAAGCTGCTTATTTTTTTCACTGGACTAAAAGTAAGGTCCTTGCATTCGATTTAAAAAAAAAAAAATCTTCCTTCACCAAAAGTTCCAACTTGCGAAGCCTTCTACAAACGTCAACTGTGGACGTACAATTTTTGTATTCCTTCAACAGAACCCACCTTGCTCATTTCTACATGTACGATGAAACTATCGCTTGAAAATCACCAAACTAAGTGATTATTTTCCTATATCACTATGTAAACAATGTGCTCCCAAAAGCAGTAAAAGTACTCTACTTTTTCTCAGACAATGCTGCAAAAAAAATTAGAACAGTATAATAGTGCAGTTTTTGTATATTCTTGTAAAACCCACTCCTATTCAGAAGATTGTACATCGATTTCCTGTGCGAGGACACAGTTTTCTTCCCTGTGACCGCTGTTTTGTAGTCATAGAGAAGTTTTTGAGAAAGAAAGTTTATGTTTACTCTCCAGCATAATATGCTAAATATATTCAACAAGTATCCAAAAGATTTGTACCTATTCTTGTCAATTAAAATATGATTCTCAACTTTAATGAGCTTTATGAGGGTCATTTTAAAAAGGTGATTGTAAATGGACAGAAGAAGAGATTCAAGATTTCTCAATACCGTATTTTTGACTACAGCAAGTACCATCTGGTCAGCATTGGTGTCAGTGTAACCACCGGTTTTCCTGTTTTGGATATGTACACTATTCAGAGGAATGTTGAGAATAACCTCTCGGTTGAACCACCATAACATGTTTACAACTCTCCTCTATGTGTTAAAAAGGCTAAATACTAAGATATGATGCATTTAATTACTAACTTTGTTCTTTCTAATGAAATAGGGTTTTACCAAGCACTAAAATGTGAAGTCGGGGGAGATGATGATGTTTCCTGGGTCTCATGTACTGATGACGATGCTCAGACTGATCGGTGAAACATTATTTGCAAATAATTTGTTTAAAATTGGGACGATACTATGATGAAAGGTATTATATTCATAGTTTTCAAAGAGTGTTACACAAGATTATTAAAACATTAATTATTTATAGTTAAATAAATGTGAAACTTAACCCATTTTTTAATATTTTTGTGCAAGTGGGAGGTCACTCCAAATTTGTAATACTAATCTATCATTCAAGTAAGGAGATATTAGCTGAAAAACTGCACTCATTTATATAAAAACATGTTATTTTTCTGTTGGCGAAAATTTTCTTTTACTCAGTTAAAGAGTGATTTTTATATACAGTGTTTGATTATTTCCCAAACATTGTTAAAATGGATCTGCCTCCTTCTAGTAGCAAGGTCCTCAATTTCCCTCATTGATTATATAAAAATCAAAATGCCGAAGCAATAAAGGATTGTAAGACTCAGGATATACAAAACAATAATTTTATTGGCTGTTCTCTATGGGTGTGAAACAGCTTCTTACCTAATATGACGATAGCAAATTTAGGATGTTCGAAAACAAGGTGTTTAGGAAGATATTTTGTGGAAAAAGGAATGAGACTACTGGAGAGTATGGGAGGTTACATGACAATAAATCACATACCCTGTGGCCTGTACTCATCACAAGACAATGTTATAATAACCAATTTTTGTAGAACAATGTGGGCAGGATCTTCAACATGAATGTGCACTGAAAGAAATTTACTGGCTTTACACACGGAATTAAGTATGTCTTTCCAGTCCTGACAGTAAAATGGTAATCTTGCTTACAGGTGGGGATTATTCCATGATGCATAATGGTTTTCACGTAATTACGTGTTTCCAGTACGATAATGGAATTTGTTAACGCGTCACAGTAGGGACTTCATCAGTTTTAAAAGTATTAATGGAAATAGACCATTTCTTGATGTTGCAAGCCCGCGTGTGTTGAACTAAGCTAGGTACGTACTGCTATTTTCTCTAAATGACATGGTACTCAATCCATAATGTAGGTATTAGAAGGGTTTAATGCTTGTACTGTTATAAAAACAATAGGCCTATCCCAAAAGACTAGTTGAGCTTATTTAAATATAACATTGTTCAGTGGTTTAACAAAATTGTAACTGCACCAATCACGATAATTTGCAAGTATTGTATTGCTTATAGGCCTAATGATCAAATAAATTTATAAGTATATGATTTAAAATGTTAAGCTTGGGTTATGAAATCGCCATAAAACACTTTCACATATTCTCCTAATTCCCACTTTTTCACTAGCTCACTCAAATAATCTTCCATTGATGATAGAATTAAATTTAACTTCCTCTTGAAATAGTTAATTCTTAACGTTTATTTTTACTTTTAGTAGTTATATAATTAAACTTGAAATGCAAAGGAAACCACTCATTACCTATACAGAGTTCAAGCACAAGATGGCTGCCCTAAGTGGCAATGGACGAAGCCACCTCTGCATAGTCTGCGTTATTTCTATGCTAATGGTAAAAGATATGCCATTCACCGAGATGACTGTAAATATCCCATTTCGAACTGGGATGTTTGAAGTGCCAGGTGACGTCAGTTCACGGCCCCTCTATTACAGACAAGCTTTGTAACTGGATCCACGCAAGTTTCACTGAGACTCATATTTTGTTCCACTACACAAATTCTGTTGAAAGCCATTCTTTGGCATGTGATAGTACAATTACGTGAAATGGAAACACAAAAAAACTCCCGCTCGTGAACTTAAACTACTGGCACTAATACTTGATTCAAGACAATACAAAAATTCCATGTCCGTAATGTTATAGTCCCGACCTCGATTTTTCTCATTCTTGAATAATCTAGAACAGTTTTCAGGGTATTGCCTAGCAAACCCAATAGGAAGAGACAGGCCGTAATGAGGGGGATATAGAAAACAAGAGTTTTACCAGTTGTTTATAGTTGAAAAATATGGTTTATAACCCTACATGATGAAAATATATTTTAGGTGTTCGAAACCAAAGTACTTAGGAAAATATTTGATTCAAAAAGGGATGAATATATTTGAGAATAGAGAAGTCCACATATTGGTAATGTTCATAACCTGTTTTCATAACAAGGCATTGTTAAGATAATCCAATCTCGTAGATTACGATGGGTAGGAGATGCAGCGTGGATGGAAGTAAAAATATTCTACTTTCTAGGCATTGAATGTTAGACCTAGTGGTAAGAGACCAGTGGGAAGATCTAGAAGCAGATGGGAGGATAATATTATAGTGGACCTGAAAGAGATAGTGTGTAATGAGGTGGACTGGATAAAACTAGCTCAAGATTGGGATATGTGGTGGGCTTTAGTGGGTGTGGCAATGAGCTTTCAAATTCCTAATGCCATAGAGTAAGTACCTAAGTCCACCTATTTTAGATGTGTAAATGTGGGTCTACCAATTGACTAGTTATTGTTCTTGAAAATGTAATATTGACTTTTTAATGGATTTGTTTTGGTAGTACTGTAAAATTTGAAGTGGAATCATCAATCACTAGTAAAATTTTATGAGCTAATGACACTTGTTTGCTATTCAGTATTTTTACCTTCTCATTTAGAGAATGTATTTTAATCATAATCAATAAAACCAATACATTATTATAAATCTTGCCGTTTTATGTGCCTCCGAATTCAAATAGTAACTATTACAATTATTCTGCCTCCAATAAGTCTGCTTGTCCCTACGAATGTGTGTCTGTTCATGGGGCTACATACAGGCCAAACGGTTCAATATTTTTCGTTAAAACTGTATTTCTAGATGTTACACAATATGCAAAACAGATATTTTGTATGTATATAACTATGCGAGGTTTGTAAAAAAAATTCTTTCAAATTTGAAATTTTTCAAAAATGGCTCATCTGATGTTGTTAAAAGCGTCGGCTATAACTAGGGAGAGTTTCACATTACAAATAAAATTGTATTCTTGTGTTTCATTTAATAGTAGTATACTGAGTGCTGAAATTTATATATGAGAAAATATGTACAGTTAATTATGTCTTGCGAATTATCATATCAATTGTGCCAAAAGAGTAACATTCATCATATGTGGGTCCCCGATTTTTCTTTGGGAAACAATAATATCAATGTTTGAAAATTAAAATTAAGGTCAAATTATATGACACCTTAAGATATTTGGTCAAATGAAAGGAATGTCAGAGCATATAGTATATGTTATTACCATCTTACAACCCAAACTGAAGTCTTATTTTTTGTGTGGAAAGTACAAATCGCGAAGTCTTTTAAATTCGTTCATATTACTAAATGTACTCTGGTATAATTTAAAACAACAGCCTTTTACTCCAACGTTAGGTCTAAGAACAAGTTTAGTCAAACCGAATAGATGCAATTAAAATGTGACGAGCTAAAATCCTTTAAATCTTTACAATAAAATATGCCACATTTATTCATTGTTTCTAAATATATTTTTTATAAACCTTTATAAAGGCACATTCAACAATATGTTTTAGCTCACCACGTGCTCTGCTGATGCAAACTAGTTTTGGTTTTACGCTCCAAATTATTACGACTCCCGAGGCGATGGCTTGACCAAGTTACCAATTAAACTAAACGTTTGGAAATATGTGAGAGAGGGAAAGGAGATCTAGTGCATGCACCCTAAACTCTTCACCTGTTAACAAATCGGGCCGCGAGCACCACGGGATTGACCCCCTCATATGAACAAAGAAGCAACGACTCAAGGGAATAATTGATTTCACCTTCCACGCCCCTCCTTCCATCCGCAAAATTGATCATGCAAGTTAGGATTTTTGACCCACAAATATTGTACTCTTTTACTATCTCATTGACTGGAAGAGTGACACTGCTATTAAGTCACATATCGCAAGAAGCTCTACCGTGAGGGTGTTATGGATGGTCTCGCCGTTGCGGAGAGAATAGACTTTTAGGGTGTTGTAAACTCTCATTATGAGAAGGATTATATTGGTTGCGTCAGCTCTATCTTCTTGTTATATGAGCTTGGTCTAGATTTTTTGACTAGCAGGCTCTCCTCCAGTATAATTAATTATGTTTTTTTAAATAATTCTATTGTACTTTTAGGTTAACAATAGTTTGGCCTCAATGAGTATAGACTCATGTTGCTGGGTCACAGAGCGTATAGATGTATCATAATCATGTAGGGAGATATTCTATATTGTTTATAGGCCTACTAGGATGTGTATTTATGTTACTTCAGGTTAACCGCAACTAGACGTCTTTAAAAGCCTTCTTGCGTGTTTGACAGTTATTCTATTTTTGGACATAAATTTACTGGGATTTGAGGTTATTCAAAGTGGCTGTTGAGGTCTTTTGGACGTTACTTTTATTGCAGGATGGCTCTACCATTATTGTTTCTTGTAAATATCCCTACTTTATGACTTTAGACTGTGGGGTCTACTTCCATAGAGCTATAGCCGATATTAGACCTCCCCCTTATCGTGTTTTGCGCCCTTCTGGCCATAGCTTGGCTTTAGGGTGATTTGAGCGCCCAGTGTAATCTTATGCTTCGGCCTGTGTATGTCACTGAATGGACTTTGATTCCTATTATGCAATTACCTTGATATAGGCTTTCCTAATTGGGGTTGAGCCTCCTGATAGCCACTTTAAATGTTCTTATTCAACCCCATGTGCCATCTGCTAGTGGCCTTTGTATGTTGATTGGTAATCACCTTAACCTTTTAAGCGCCTTGCTAGATTCCAATACTATTTTATACTAATGGCTTGTTATGGGAATTGTTACTTAATTATGATGCAATTAAGCTGTAATATTTTCTAGAGTTCTCAACTTTTACAAATTATTTATTAAATCTCTCAAAGGTTTAATGATTTAATTTTTACTGTCATAATATTTTAAGTCCCATTGAGTGGACGCTTACCACTTGTGTTATTATTTGGTATACAGACGAAAATAAGTTTATGTCTTGGAAATAAACTTATATTGGCAATTCAAATTACCAATTTTTCCACTAGTCAATTTGCTTATCAGCCAATCCTATAACGTGCTATTGCTTAAAATATTTTAATCACAACAGATTATTATTCTTTCCTTGTTTATCTGTTAATTTAATAATTCCAGAGCATTATTATTGTACAATCTTACTGGTGACTTTTTAAAAGTGTTGTTGTATCTGTTTTATTTGGCTTTATAATTCATGATAAATTAGGTATTTCTTTAAATAAATCATCTTGCACGTTATTTTTCTTATTTTTATCTTGATTTAATTGACCAAAATAAGTTATAACAATCAATTTAAGTTAATGTAACATCTAAGTACGTTCCTTGTTTTATAATTTAACTTTGTTTTAAATAAAATAGTTGAACTTTACTTTCTCCCTCTTTCCTCACCCATTGTGTAATATGATACAAAAGACTCTTCGAGAGACTAGACATGTAAAACAAAATTACATGTTTTGGACATCCTTGACACCCCACTCCACCTTTTTTTTCATTCCTTGGACTTTAGAGTAGTCCGTTGATGTCAGTAGATCACACTAAGAAAGAACTACCTAAGTAGATTCGTACCAGTTTTCTGCTCTCTAATGTTTTATTGATTAGATTAAGATGTGTCAGTTGTCCTTTTCACGATACAATAATTTTATTAGGACAAGAAGAATTTTGTCAGATGGCTGAATATGTGTGTAATGAAACTTAGCCTACTGTTTAGAAATTGATAGACTAAATAAATAAGATTTATATTTAAGTTTATTAATGTATACATATTTTAGACAAAGTGTAGGCCCTACTTGAGTTGGTTTTCGATTGCTTATTTAATTTTTACAATATAAATAATTGTCTATTTTTACTCACAACATCAAGTTATGTTCCTTTAGTCTGATTTCCTGGTGATGAAGAGGTTTTAAGTTTGAATCTCAGAAAGATGAACTAAGGAGAGTCTTTCCTTCATATTTTACCACTTTCCATTCAAGCAAATTTGGATTACACTTCCTTATTCCTATCAAATGACTGTAATTACTGTGAAATACAATCTTAACGTTAAGATAATATAAACAAGAATTTGCCATCACCCGCCTCGGTGGCGTAGTTGGCTAACGCGCTAGTCGTGTTGAGCTGCTCGACTGCTGAGGACGGGGAGATCGAGGTTCGAATCTCGGTCGGGTGAACTGGGGGTGTTTTTTCCTAAATGGTTTTCCACTCTCCCTCCACGCAAAATCGGGTTCACTTCCTTTTAATCAAACTTCCCAATTCCTAATCCATTAGCGCAATTAGTACTTAAAGCGTATAACCCGAACGGGTAGTAAGACGCGGTGCTAAATANGTTTTTTCCTAAATGGTTTTCCACTCTCCCTCCACGCAAAATCGGGTTCACTTCCTTTTAATCAAACTTCCCAATTCCTAATCCATTAGCGCAATTAGTACTTAAAGCGTATAACCCGAACGGGTAGTAAGACGCGGTGCTAAATAATAATAATAATAATTTGCCATGAGCGTGTTGTAAGAGAGTGAAAATGTAGGTAAGAGGAATATTGGTGCCTACAAGAAAGTGTGAAGAGCCAGCCTGAGGCTACTGTGTGACAGCATCTCGCAGGGTAAGGACACCCGCTGTTAACATAAATCGTCCGTATGGCCAGTTTTGGGTTATGTGATCTTAGTTATGTTCTGATTGGTTTCTGGGAAAAGTTTAAAAATAGACAGTGGTTTTTAAAACAGAAATCACATCTCGTGGCATTTATCCGAGAGTTGTTTTCCAATACGTGTGTTTGTGTGACATCCGCATACATAATTTATAATTTATAGCATTTTATTGGTAGTATTTTTCTTGCGGAGGTGTGAGTGTAACCCCCACGTGTATGTTTGTAATTAATAATTAACCAAAACAGGTATTTGCATTGGAGTCAATTATCAATGAAAATTATAAATTAGCAAGTTGAACTTATTATTCTAGAGAACGTACTATCCACTATACGAATAAATAAATTAACCTACCGAAATTAAAATATGTTTATTCTTGTTCATGGATATAAAAAATATCGTGCTACAGTACTATAGTATTCTGTGTGTATAGGCTGAACGGGTTGTGAGATATGGCAGTAAATTTATTTTATTTATGTGTATTCGTTAAATAAATAGCTAGACTTGTTGTGGAAACAAGTCAGAATATATTCTGATTTTTTTTTACTATGACGTTCCACACCAAGAATATTAATGTCTTAAACTAGGGGCTTGATATTTGGAAAGTAATTAGGCTTATATGCAGCCACATTAGTTTAGAGAGTGGATGGGAACACAACAATGTTAAATCACTTGCCATGAATCGCTCCCTCGCTCATGCATTCAGCCGAGATTGTAAACAATTCCTTCGTGTCCCTGATGTTCTAGTATATTGAGAGATTAACACCATAGACCATATGACCCCTAGCATGGATACTGGAATGCACTTTTACACTTACACTATTTTTTTGAAACGTGCGTATTATGAAATATGTTCTTCTATCTACTTGGTCAGTGAGTTGTTAAAATATATCTAGCCTGTTGTATGTAAAATTAAGAACATACAAAACAAAAGTTTTACCGGTTGTTCTTTTTAATTGTGAAAGATGGTATTTAACCCAAGATTATGAAAATACCTTTTAGATGTTTAAAAACATAGTACGTAAGAAAAAATTTGATCCAAAAAGGGTTGAATATTTGGAGAATAAAGTAGAATACATAGTGATGAGTTTCATACCCTGTACTCCTAACCAGGCAGTATAAGAATATTCAAATCTCGCAGATTACGGTGGGCAGGAGATGCAGCGTGAATGGAATAAAAAAAATATCCACGTTCCATGTGTTGACTGGTAATTATGATGGGAAGATATAGAAGCAGATGGGAGGATAGTAATAGAATGAACCTGAACGAAATAGGGTGTAATGAGGTGGACTGGATAGAGCTAGCTTAGGAAATGGATAGGTGGCTTGCTTTTATAAGAATAGAAATGAAATTGGGTTCCTAATTCCATGGAGTAAGTGATAAATATGTATTTAAATTTGAATGTTCAAATAGGAAATACGTTGTACTTGAATATTCATTTTCAAAGTAATAAATATAAGGCCTACACATAAATTAAAAAGTTTAAAGTAAGAAAGATACATACGTTTAATATAAATATTCCAAAACTTATATTGCATAGACTTGTGTAATTACTCCTTTATTCTTAAGATTTAAAACGGGTTCGAGTTATCTCTTTCAATGGTAATTTTATAATAAACACATCTATAAATTAAAATAATATATTATTCCCAGTCATACAAGACTTATCATAACTCACACCTTCCTTGTTTGCCTATCTACCAGCTCTGAGTGTCAGAATCGACCCTGAGAGAAGGTAGGTGGCTTGTTAATACCTAAGAGTATCGATCTGTAGTCAC
>CABFOV010010477.1:0-11378 GCA_902141375.1 Timema poppense
CCACATGTGGGCCAGAAGTACCACCCCTCCCCCAACCCTAGCGAAAAACAGACATTCCATTGTTATGCAAATGTGTAATCGGAACTGCATTCTATACTTACTCCCATTGGCATCCACAACAGGGGGGAGGAAGGGCCAACTTACTTGACTTCCTAAGAAACATTGTTTTAATTTTTATAGCGTTTGTACATATTCAGGTGAACACATTTCTAATAAAGTCCTCATATGTCAATTTAGACCCATGAAATAGTTTGATATTTGGTCTGTCAAGATCTAGAGCTAGAAAAGGATATTTCAGATACGACCCTTTAAATAGATATGTACTGGTTAATTTAGCTTTGGAAAGGAACTGATTCAACCACAGTAGTCTTATAAAGTTAGTCGTGTATTGAAGGTTATCATTGATTTGTGTAGTAATGTTTACACTGAAAGCCCTCAGGGCTCTGACGTAGGTTTATCAATTGGAGTTTATTTATCGTGTGGCACTTTTGATTAGGAGGGACTTTGATGACTATTTTCAGTAATAGTTGTGTACACTATTAGATACTCTGTTGGCACATTTGATTAGGAGGGACCTTGATGACCAGATTCAGTCATATTTGTGTACACTATTAGATACTCTGTTGGCACAGACCATTTCTAGGGTACACCACAGAACGTTGTCCAGGGTACACCACGGGACGTTGTCCAGGGTACACCACGGGACGTTGTCCAGGGTACACCACAGAACGTTGTCCAGGGTACACCACAGAACGTTGTCCAGGGTACACCACGGGAGGTTGTCAACACGTCGTACCCAATAAGAGATGATGTTATGATGATTATTATTATTATGTTGTGGAGCCGGGGGGAGTCTTAACCTAACTTAATAATAGTTAACCAAACCCTGGTGACCGTTGGGTATATTCCCCTTAAGGGATAATCACCCAAGGTAGCAGCCAGGAATCAAACCTGGGACCCCCTAGGCTCGTAGTCCAGTGCACTGGCCACTACACCACGGAGACGGCTTACTGACAGTTGAAACTCGATCGTAGTAATCACTTATGTCACCCAATTTGGGCCTTTGGTGGGGGTCAAGCACCTAGCTTTAGGAGTCACGCCGAGGAGCTTTCGGCCTTAGTTTCCCAACGGGGACCTTTTGGAGTGGGCCTTAAACGCTTTCCTGTAAGATAATAGCTATCGCCCCCCCAAGTGTGTGGTCAGTAGGGTGAGAACCTATCCCCCTGTCCCCTAGCGAGTTCCAACATAGACGTGACATTTCAAAATCAAGACGCTGGGGAAATGGTTGCTGACTGGAAAGTGCTGGACGGAGTGACGATCAGTAACCATAATTTGATCACCTTTGAAATAGACGGTAGAAGGCAAGGGCAGATAAGCATGGATATAAGGATAAGATACGACATAAGAAGTCAAACTGGGACAGGCTAAAGGGGCTGCTGGTGCTGCCGCCTGAGGTGGCTGAAGGAGGAAATGTCATTATCACCGCCAAGGAGTTTACCAGGTCAGTTCAGAGAGTTAGGAGGGCATCCATCCCAAGGGTGAAGGATGCATTGAATATAAACAATCGACTATAGAACGAGCAACTTTAGTAGACTCCAAAAGGGGAGGAGGGTAGCATTAAGGAGATATAAGAGGTCTCTAGACCCTGCTAGCCGTGGACTGCTCCTCAATGAGTATATACTGAAAAAATAAGAGTTTGAATCCATCCTGATGACGGTGAAGAGAGAAATCTGGGAGCGATATATGTAAGAGGAATTGAGAAGTAACGCATGGAGAATACCATTACAGAGAGCTACAGGAAAGGTAAGGCCCCCAAAAATTATTTCGAAACTAAGAATGCTGGGGCTAGGGTCAGGACAGTCACCTAAAGGTCAGGATAACTCCAACCCATAAGCTTCCATTTCCTTCCAAATCTTTATTCAGCACTAGCCCATACCTGGGGCCAGACAATTTTCCAAACCATTATTAAACCTATTTCCACAAATAACAGTGTTCTTTTCATCTTGAAATGAAAGCAGTTCCCCGTTAAATTAATCCGCGCAATATCTCTCAACATGTCTCCTGTTCAGACATTCAAGAATCTCATCATATATCAATCTATACGCGTGTTCACCCTTTGACAGCAATATGTTACATCCATTCATGTTTCCTTAGCTCCCTATGTTAGCAGAAAAACAGAAACCACGACGGGGAAAGGACGCGAAGGGATCTTTACAAGAAATATTGTTTACAATGAGATTATAATATAATGTTCAATAATAAATGTATGCTATTCTGTTTATCTGTAAAATGGTTTGGTTACATACTTTAATATATTTTTAGAAATGTAGGTTTAATCATGAAATTTGTATCAACTTTTTTTGATTGATCTCATCTGCAAAGTAATTTATTGTTTATATCACTATGTCATTTTGACAAAAAAATTTAGAGTATCTAATTTGTTGTTAATGTTGATCAATCCTTAGAAATGAAATTAACCGTCGGCAATAAAAAAAACATTTTTCGGATTCGGGGAAACGTCGAAATTGATCAAAATCACGGTTTCGATTTTAATGATTATCACAATATGTACTTTATCTACTTATAACGTAATCAAAAAATAATAATTGAGATGGAATTCAAGTTTTTTTCTTTTTGAGTGATGAGCCATAATATAATATGCACTTAGTGTGAATAAAAATATAAAAAGTTAAATAAATGCCAATAAGACAATTTCAACTAAGTATATAATACACCACAGTTGGTGTTATAGATGGAAGTTATTTTTATACCAAGTAGTGTAAAAATGCGTTTAATATAAGAGTTTAAAAAAATACGAACTGTCTTTAAAGCATTCAGCATGTATTCAATGGGCAAAACCAGCCCAATATATAATTTATATTAAAAATAAATTTAACATGGATATTCATTAAATGATTTGAAGTTATTGTATCTTTATTCTTAAAACATTTTCTTTTAACAAAATTAAAATCGAGAAAACGTTACATTTAACTAAATGGTATACAGGTCATTATAAATAACTAATATATTATTTTGTTCAATACTTACATGAATTAATTCACTATTTCTATTATTCGTTAACACATCAATCTCAATATATTTAATATCTAATGTGGCTAAACAGGCGTCTTTAGGTAAAAGTGGAATTTCGATATATAAAAAATGATTGTTAATGTAATCTCATTGTCCCCGAGTGAGAAAATGCTATTTGGATTATTTATAAAGGCCTACAAACTTTACATAATAATAAAAAAAAGGAACATAAAATTAATCATTGAAATAATTATAAATGGTTTACTTTTGTTCATTTCATTTTGTTTATAAGTTATAGGAAAGTAGTTACACCCCCCTCAGGCTCCCGTTTACAGAATCGAAGGTTCCAGGTTGAAGAGTACTTCTTTATATTATATTATATTAATTTCCTTCGATATTATAAGTTAACAAAAGCAATTTTCCGTATTTTTATATAGTCGATACGTCTTTGAGCTTGTGATGTTGTTTATTATAAGGAATAATATTTTTTAACGTCAGTGACTTTAATGATATTATTGTACTATCGGGACCTTTAATGATATTATTGTACTATCGGGCCCTTTCATGATATTATTGTACTAAAGGGCCCTTTCATTGTGACCTGCACATGTAGAGTTTAACTATACATTCTAATTAAATTGAGTTAGGTGAAACAAATTGCAACATGTCCCTCTAGGAAGTTAGTTTATGATAAGTAGATATTTTATAGATTCAGATCACTCTTGTGCTTAGTATGTAGTGTACGTTATATTTGGCCCCATCTGGATAACACAGGAGCACCAGCCAACAGAAACTTCTCTATGGAGGGGAGGTGTGGGAAAATATTTCCAAAAAGAAGAGTGTGCAAAGCACAGTGCTTATATCCATACTTTTATTGAGTTAGCGAGGAAGCAACAAAAACATCCATAGCTGGAAGCAAACAATAATAACAATATCACAAAAAGATTAACAGTCTTTCTAATGGAAGAAGCCAAGCCGACATAAGGAAGAAGCCAAGCCGACATAAGGAAGAAGCCTGGCCAGTACGAACCTAGCTTAAGTGGAAAATAAAATGAAATATATATTCGCATAGAAATCTTGTTTACCCATTCCATATAAACATTACGGACGATTCTATTGGACCTGAAACTCGCCATTTTTACTGGCGATTTTCATCTTTCATAAACTGACCCTCACCATATTCACAACAAGTGCAGTCAGATAATTTTGTTTTAATGTATTTCAGGAGATTCTCTTACATACATCAATCCACAATCACAAATTGGGTCAAACTGCACTTGTGTTTACACCAGATTTATGATTTTCTAAGAAAAATGAGAAAAAAATATAGCTATGATATTGGGATCGAGAAGACAAAATAATACTAAACAAACTGAAAATATTAGTGAGACAAAAAATAATTGATGCCAGACAAAAATTGGAATAAAGCGGTAAACCTCAACTATAGTACTTAACTGGAAGTACGAGAGAAAAATCAACCCAAAGAACAAATATAATATATGCACAAAACTGAATACGCGATGAGGTGTCAGAAAAAAAATTGCTATTCCAAAAACACCCCAAACGCAAATTACATTAGAATTAAAAATTAAAATGAATTATTTTAAAAGAAAAAGCATGTAATTTATAAAATAATACCTAGGGAGATTTGGAGAGTATTAAATTTGAAACATCACACCCAAATATACGAATTAAGATAGCAGAACGTTACGAACCAGTAAACCTCAAGATCTGAATAATTACATTGTTGAATATTAAAACAAAAGCCTTAAAAAGCAATAATTCGCCTGACTG
This sequence comes from Timema poppense, assembly GCA_902141375.1. NCBI lineage: Eukaryota > Metazoa > Arthropoda > Insecta > Phasmatodea > Timematidae > Timema > Timema poppense. Next base: position 4,828 of record CABFOV010010477.1, read on the forward strand.
GAATATTTAACAATGTATGAATAAGGTAGTGCTAGCCACCGTAATAAAACAGAAAACGTGGGCTCACTCCCGACACCGGATATAATGATGCTGAATGGTTCCGGTACTAAATTCGACAAACCCCATTTATGTAAACCTTTTAGCACACGCAATACAAACGAATCCAAATAAATTAAGAACATTATAAAGATACCTATTCAGATTCCAAAATAGATACATTAAAACACACCTGATTGGAAAGGATTGGAAGAATATTTTAAAAAGGTCTATAACTACTACAGGCACAGAGTAGAATTATGTTCATAGATATGAATAAGGATTTCTATCAGACTTGAGACATAGAAATATTGATATGTTTACTGTTGCTCAGATCCCTGATGCGCTGTGTCATATTCTAATTAGCTACTTGAAAAATAATAAAATGTTCAACTTGAAGGTAAATGATCCAAAAAGGAAAGATGATTTCGTGTGTACCCCAAGGACACTGTCAAGAAATAACAAATACAATTCATTCACGAGCTAAGTTTACCTGGATGACAGGTCTAAATGTTACTAGAAGTAATCCCTAATATATCACTACGCCAATAGCTGACATCTATCACTTTGGATGACTGTAATGAAAACAGATGGTAATATATTAATGTGATAGTTAACCACAGTAATTTAGGTCAATATTTATATAAAGGTGATTTCAATACTTTAATGGAGTAGACAATCCTATAGCCGTATTTTATAAGCCACACTGCTACATTATAGTAACTCATCAAATAAAGCTTGCTAACTTTTAAGTTAAATGGAGTGTAGGGTATATAATATGTTGAATAATTGCTTCAATAAACCATACATAATTGTATCTATACGTATGGTCACTCTATGCTAAATTAAACTTTCTCATTAATTTAACTTTTATTAACAGACCGAAACCCATTTCAAGGTCGAATGATAAGGCAAGATTCACAAACAAACACACACAGACAAACACCGATACATAGCTGACCGGACCGTTTTTCTGCAATATCTTTATATTACTACCCGGCCTGCATCCATGTACTCTCACAAACTACAATAGTTTAACGTTAGTGTTTACTACGTAATTTTAAATAACAGAAACCCTTAGAACTATTTAAAACTATCCCATATTTTTTTGTCTAAACTTTAATTTCTTAATTGTGGCAATTTAAATTTACACCGGGAAAATACTAGTTATTAAATTAACTCAAGTATACATTAATGACTTTAAATACATAGATAGCATCGAATAGCTATTATAGACCTGCATTTGTGGCCACGCGGTATGGTATATAGACTTCCTCTATCAAATAGTCATGTTTTGATAGGGTCACAATTTGTGGGGTTGTTTTTTACGGTTCTATATAATATATCACACATTTAAAAACCACTGTAATTAAAATTGAAACTATTTGACTGGTCAGAACTTTCACTCTCATTTTGGTGATAACAATATTAAAAAATATCTAACCACTTGTTAAATAAATTGTTATTTTTAGACTTCTGCAATTCTCCTCAGTGCTCCAGTTGACAGCCGGTCCCTTAGCTAAAAAAAAGTCCATTGTGTTTCAAGTTTTCTTTGTAATATTCGGTCAGAGTAAACTCATTTGTGTGGCAGGATTAGGGTACTTATGACGAGGGGGTGGGGGTCAGAGACGGGGGAGGGTGCTACCTGAAGCTTGCTCGGTGACCGCCAGCCGACAGGTTAACTCGAGGAGCTCGTATTTTGTATCTGCCTTCTATTACATTCGAGTTTAAAGTGAGTTGTTTAAAAAATGCTCACTTGATTGCGCTGTAATCACTGGTGATCGCACCTAGCGATCCCAACGTTGAAGGAGTAAAGCCTCGAAAAGGAGTGCAACATTTTTAACCTAGCGGCTGTGGCTCTGTTCTTTCCTTCTCTGTGACCAAGGACCAATAAATACTATCACTAAATCTATACTTCCCGTTATACCAGGGACAAACAAAATTAGCAGGGTCGTGAAATTATTATGTTTCCTGATGAGACGCTTACACTTGTAGCAATAAAATGCATGAGCATAAATAAATATACAAAAACATATTTCTAACTTCTTCTATATTTTATTCTATTGAAGAGTTTGGTCAATCTGACATGAGCGTTGTGTGATATCTACCTCACGCTTTGCTACAAAATTTAAAAGTTTATCATAGTCCCTGGTCCCTGTACATGGACGCGTGTACCTCAAAGAAGGAATTTTAAATTCTTAATTGGTCTTTAAAAATAAATTAAAAACAGAAAAAATAATTCTTAAAAAACATGATGAAATGGTAATAAGGAAGCAGATACACAATGTTTGTAGAATTCAAAGTAAATTATTATTTAGGATAAAGATAATAAGAAAGATTTTATAATGTGATAATAAATTTTAATGGTTACTCAAAGAAGATTAATTGAAGTGGGAATTGTCAATTTAACATTAACTTGACAGTTATATTAAAACAACCAATGTTGAATGTAAATTATTATATAGAAAAAGACATTGAATAGAAATAAGTTTAAAAAATGTCATCGATTAACATATAAGATAAACACTAAAAAAACACATTAAAATGTGAGTCATAGACAAGTGAAACGTGTATTAAATTAAAATTATATAGTTTAACCAGACTATATCTAAAGATTGTTCATGACTGGAATGATATTTGTAAATTATACAATTGAAGCAGTAAATAGAATAAGTTGAATAGGAAAATTGACAATATTGAATAGTTGAAACTAAAAATTTTTAAGATTATATTATTGAATTCTATTTTCTTATCTGAGTACTTTGCTCCTTTTGTAGGCTTCGTAGAGAACGCCCGTTATTTAGTGATGTTACATGTTTCGATGCTCTACGGCATCATCCTCAGACATGAAATACAGCCTGAATATGGTGTTCTAGTTGAAACTAGAATCCAACCCTTTTTACCCTTTTAACTCTTAATGTTTTACACTTTTCAGACATTATAATACTCTATTTAAAAAAACTAGATTAGGTTTAGTTTTTACTTTTTCACTTTTTATACACTTTTCACCCTTCATTCACTTTTTGCACTTCTTGCACCTTGTTACCCTGAAGAATGTATTTCTTGCTAATCCAGCTAATGAATGTAAAAAGTTGTAAAATTTTAAAAAAAGCACCGAAAAGTGTAAAAAGAGTAAAAAGTTTATCTAATCATAAAGGGAAATAATACCTAAAAGGTAAAAATTTTAAAAAGGTCAAATTGGAGCAAATGGGGAAAATGAAAAATGGGTATAAAATACACAGTAAAAAAATAAAAATTAAAATGAAAAAAAGGTAATAATGGTAAAAATGCCAAAGAGTATATTTTATAAATATAAAAGAGGTATAAAGGTGAAAAGATATAAATAAAAAGATTAAAAAGCAGCAAAATTGGCAAAAAATTATAAAAGCGGCAAGAAAGGGTAGAAAGGTTAAAAATAAACGGTGAAATGTTCAAACGGAATAAAGGCGGTAGTAATTGTATGAGATAATTTTGATGGAATCTAGTTAAAACCTTATTACCCTTTTTGCACTTTTTACACTTTTAAACTTTCTACCCTAACATAATAATTTATTTTCAGTCATTTAGTTTTCAACAACTTTAATCCCGTTTATGTAAGTTAAGTTTTAGAATGTAATGAAAGTATACTTGGACCAATTACAAGCGACACCAAATATCATTTTGAAGACAATACCATGAGCAGAATAAAGAACACCATCAGGGATATCAGGTCCTTCAGATATGTAAGATAACATTGTTGGCTGTCCACGGTGGCCTATCAGTTGGCCCGCAGCATCCTAGCATTATTATTATTACTATTATTATTATTATTATTATTATTATTATTATTATTATTATTAGCACCGCGTCTTACTACCCGTTCAGGTTATACGCACTTACGCTAATGTGTAGTGGTAGGGTGATTGTGAGATGAAATGGAGGACCTACAGTTTAACGTGGAATCCGAACCACGATGGAGACCTGGCATTCCCCACATTCACAAGATGTCTTGTCAGAGGTGAAGGAAGGGTTTGGTAATCAGATAAATCCGTACCAGGACCTAGGATCGAACCCCGGCCACCAGCACAGAAGTCTGACACCGTACCCCTAGACCCCCAGGTCACCACGGGAATAAAGAGAATCATTATTTGATGTATTTATTTTATTGGTAGCCACAACTCAAATGGAAAATGAAATACTGTCAAACATTAAGTCAACAATTATAAACAAATATTTATTTAAAAAAAATTTATATTAGAAACGAATCCACAAAATGTTAATTATAATTTCAATAGTCCTATAATTATTTATATCCTTTAAACATTTAGTTTAACAAAATAATTTCGGTCTTGTATTTGTTTTTGCAATATGAAAAAGTGTTGGTTCTGCATAGCTTTCAAACCACTTCAACACCCCTTCTCCCTTTTCTCGGGGCCCTCTGCTAAACTTTGAGAAACACACCACTAGATGTTAATAAGCACACGAGACCAATAACCTGTATTAATACAAGTGTAATGGTGTACCCGGTACATGTGTATATTATGTATATATAACCGTCCAGGAAAATGTTAGTACTTCTCAATCAGATAAAAAGCTGAAATTTTATGAACTAGTTGACAAACCACTATGAGGTGCACATATTTTTCAGATTTGAAAACTGATAAAAGATACAAAAATCAAGTTATTTTATTAATAGTCATGTTAAAAAGCAAGGATAACCCAGGATATAAATTCCAATCTCAAATCCAAACAGAAATTGAAGATTAAAATATCGTGACCTGTGTTTATTGTTTGGTTGATTTTTATTCACCTTAGTTACCAAAAAGTGTTTCTTTAGTCAAATAAAATTTTACGGTTAATTAGTGTTAAAAATATTCATTTAATTTTGAGTTTACATTCAGTCTAGATATGTATTCATTCAAACCTATTATTAGGATAACTAAATGATTGCTTTTATGAGTGCAAGTAAAAACCGACGTAGTCTTTTAAACAAACCCAATGTTTAGTGTTGGTTTGTGTGTCCAAAACCTATCAGGAGATATTTTATTTTTGGTGCACCATGTTTTTCCAACCGTTCTGGTTATATGTCTATGCACTAACTGCCCTATTGTATTAAGGATCAGGAAGGTTGACCTCAAAGGATGTGTTATGGCATTTGCGTTAGGAGAGAGTGGATAACCATTTAGGAAAAAATCACCATTCAATCCCCCCGATCGGAGATTGAACCTCAACCATCCAGTCATTGGCAGTCCAGTCTTTTGCGAGAGTGACTCCTTAGAATATATGGTCAACGATTTGGGTTATTTAAAATTTAATTCCAAATAAAAATCAACTAATTTTAAATTTTATTTGAAATACATTCTGTGAATTATTTATTAAAAATTAATTTTGTTTAATAAATTCTCACTTTTTCCACTCTAAACTTACAAAAAGGATTTTCTTTAGCGATAAAGTAAAGATTAAGACGTTTTTGAAACTAAAATTAAACATATCCATTTTAAAAATATTGGTAGTAATAAATAGTGTCAGCATAGGAAAAATTCAACAACAAAAATGTTATGTAGTAAGTATCAATGAAATGATTTGCCATGTTAATCGGATTTTACCATAATCGATTTGGATACAACTCGATATTAATCGTTAGATACATCCATAAATACATAAATAGCTAAAAACTCTGTACTTCATCCTCACTAACCTTCTGCACATTTCCTATCTTTTCATACTCTCTTTAATTCAACAACATCCATACAGCCGTTCATATTTGCTCCATTATTCTTAAAACGCCTACTGATTCTCTTTATTCCCGTATCGTTTACAACATTTAACCACGTCTTATTTGGCCTACCCTTTATTTTAATCCACACACCCTTCCATCACATATTGCTTCTTCAATCTATCCACACTGTTCCTCTAAACATGCCCGAGCCAAAGTAAGATGTTTCTTTCACATTGGCCGATTGGATTACCTTTCAAACCACACTCCATTCAAACCCATTAATTACTGAATCTGTCCATACGAGTTTTTACACATATGTTTCTCATATATCTCATCACAACCGCGTCCACTTTCTTCTTGTGTTTCTCCTGACAGACCCACGCGTCACATAAATAAAACAATGTTTGAGTTAACACTATTTTATATGTTGCCATATTTTCCTCTTTCAACACTACTTCATTCTTTGCAATAGAGCACATACGTACATACGTCCTCGTACATCAAACTACCCTCCAAGATGCATTCACCCGTCTGACAATTTCACCAACTATCCTTCCATTTCTACAGAACATTATGTCCAGATAAAATAGATAATTTACTGGTTCTAACAATTATTCATTTATACTAAGCTGTCAATAACTTCCTGATATGTCATAAAATTGTATCACCTTAATTTTGAAGACATTTATACCAAGATCCATTCTGCCTGTTGCCGCATTCAAACGATTTAATGCACTCTGATAATCATTAAAATATATCATAATAATTTAAGAACACTCTCACATTCACTTTTTTTTTTTTTTACACCATGTTCTTT